>APFE030394056.1:0-10732 GCA_000404065.3 Pinus taeda
CATTACCATTAAAGAACCAAACCCAGTTACTTTTCTAAAACCTTAGTATCCATCCTTCAAAACATCATATGGAATGGGTGTGGAATGGGTGTGACTGTCTCCAAAACAGCGCCCTTAAAACAGCGCCCTCAAACATCCTTCAAAACATCATATGGAAGGGGTGTGACTGTCTCCAAAACAGCGCCCTTAAACAGGCATGTCGGTCAGCAAATTTTTTTTTTCTTCAAGAAATTTTCAAGACATTCATCTCAATCTCAATGATTGCCAGAGGATTGATTGTCAGAAACCACAGGAGGCAGCTTCAATATGTTCAACAAGCAGCATCGTCTTTCAGGGAAAAGATGCGATAAGACATGGATCATATTTCTTACTATTATGCCAATTTTCTCCCTAGGCATATATTTCTAGCGTCAGAAGATATCTTACCTTTTACGCCCCATTTGGGACACTCTGCCAAAGCCCTTTCATCATATCCCTCACTATGATGCTGAAAATGTCTCCATGGAGCACCTTTGTCACCTTCACGGCTGACAGGTTCGGTAGACTCCTCGGCAAGTTTATGATGCTCAAGAGAAACCTTTTGATCTCTCCAATCACAACCACAAATAGAAGGCAACTCAAAAATGGAGAACTTTGTTCTGGTTTGATGCGTGACGGAACTTATATCGAAACACAAGTATACGATATAAAACCCATAGATAGATATGGTCGGTCAACGGAAACAACATATATACGGTCACCCTTCATACAAGCCACAAGCCCAAAAATACAAGCTCCAGTCAATGGAAACAACAGATATACAGACAAAACATGGCACGAAATATCCACGAAGCTTGGTGCATTTGGCGTGTTTAACTCAAATAGCGAGGACAAGACCAGGCATAAGGTTTTGCTTCGATTTCCCCATTTTGCTCTGCCACAGTGGTGATTGCGACCAGGCCTTCTTCTTTTGTGCAACTGTCGGAGGCGCAGCTTTGCAGGAATTCCTCCTGTCAAGTAATTGTTATTGAAATACAAATTACGAAGAGATGGAAAGCAACCCTCCTTACGGATGGGCTCTCATCGTTTCTCCCAGCAGGGTGCAATTACAAAGCGAATGACTGCAATTTTAAGAAATGGCTGGAATGGATGTTCTTTGCAGTGATAAAACCGGCACTCTTACTCTAAATCGTCTCACTGTAGACATGAACCTTATTGAGGTATTCCACAAGGATATGGACAGAGATACAGTAGTCCTATATTGACGCTGTTGCTGCGAAGAAGTCTTTTCTGCTGGAACTAAATCTTCCACCGCCGCTCGACGATGACGAGGAGCCTCAACAGATCAGTTCTTGACCGCAATTTCTTAAATTGTTTTTCGTCTCAATTTTTTTTTCGCTTTCAACCGTTTCAGCTGCTCATATTGAAACTAACGCAGACAGTGCTCCATTAAACCACAGAAACGAGGTATCATGCACTCGCAAACTTCTTCACTGTTCTACAGATGGCGAGATCGGCTTTTACATAAGGTGCGAGAAGAATTGTAGCACAAGAAAATGATTACAGTCAAGCAAGCGTTAAAAAATCTCGGCTCAAAAATGCTTGCGTTCAGGCCAACGTTAAAAATCTAGGCTCATGTCCGCTCACCATCCAATGGTTACTGACAAATACAGGCCAGCGTTAACAATTTGTTTGATTTCCACACCACTAGAAATACACCGAGACAAGACACACAGGGGAGATGCACAACGGTCTTCAACTTGAATCTGTCAGGCAACGTTTCTTGTCAGGAAGCGCTTCTCAGTTATGGCAGAGGCATTGCAGCGCTGCTAGGGCTGCAAATTCTATACCATGTCAGAATGTGCAAGAGCACGAAGGGCAGGCTGTGCTCCAGGACATGCAATGAATTTGAGACAGACAAATCCAACAGCGTTAAAAACGCAAACTTTACAGGATGCAACGTTAAAAATGCAATTGGGTCAGTAAAAACATTCGAGAGATATTTCAGAGGACAGAGGCGTTGATGACAGTGCTCAGAAGCGTCAGGTATGCATAGAAAGTTACAGGTAATGAAGACCAAGTCAGTGCTATTCAAGGGAGCTGCACAGGGAAAATCAATATGCCATTTTATTTTTATTTTTTTTTTCTACCTAAGGCATACACTGCGAGGAAGAAAAATACACAAGCCACACATCATCGCTCTGATACCATGTTAAACAGACATGGATAGCGAAAACAATAGAAAGATAAATCATGCATTGCTATTTTTTATTAACAATCTGATATACATTTATAGTACATTTGGTGACCGTTGGGATTCACATCCCAAGGTCTCTTGGACTGCTTTGTCCATTCGGCTTCCACGCTAACCCTTTAGGATTAGGTGTCCAACAGGAATCTAGAGGATGTTACAGATTTACTACAGGAAGTTATAATTCATCGAATGGCCAAGAAAATCAAATCAAAATTGGATGGGAAAAAAAATTATTTACTAAGATGTATTAGGTCTTCATTCCAAGTGTAATCACTCAAAAAAAGCACAGTTAAACCATGCTAAAAAATAGCAGAAACATTACTAGTCTAAAATCTAGAAATTCGAGAACTAGTGAGCTAGTAAATCTATCAAATAACTAACCTAATCAAGTGAAAATGAAATGGGCTAAATTTTGTTATTAAATAGAATGATTTTTCGATCTAATGCAAGTGGAATCAACTCGATTGAATCTCGTTAGCATGTTCTAAAAATTAGCAGAAATTTATTGTTATTTGCCACAAGGGACTTCTAGAAATCTAGATTCGGGAATAAGCAAACTAATATAAGAAGCTCAATGATTACTATGAATTTCCAAAGTTTTTCCAAGGATGAAATGATGTTTTTGATCCTACAAAAGAACTTACTTCAACTATTTAACCCAATCCTACAACAAGAAATCATTAATACTAAATGCAAAAATAGGGGAAAACAAGAACAAGAGATGCATGTGAATAAGAAGCGAAAGGAAGAAGAGTAAATGATACAAAAGGGCTCTGAGGCTCCTGGGATGTTCAAGCCCAAAGAAACTCAAATTCCTATGAAGGAGACCAATATTTAGAAGCTAAACATGACACCAATCTTCATTATTTCCATCAATACAATTACATCCCTATAAGAAATGAAAGTGGAGCTGAAAAATATGAGTTCTCTCTACAAGAAGACTAAGAAAAATCAACCCCTAGAGGAAAATTCGACTTGGTACTTATACAAAATTATTAGGAAGCGTTCCCAATGAAAGGATGAAGATTTCCCCACCAAAATCCATCAAATAATGGATTTGGTTCCCAATACTATGAATCTGCATTAGATGAGAGGGAACACATTCCTAGATTTTTCAATCATTGGAGCTCTAGAATCTATGCAATAATTTCAGAATATTTTCTTGAATTATTATTTAATATTGATCCTCCCTAAATTGTCAAGCTCCAGATCTAATTGCCGATGGTGAACAATGATCAGACACAAGAAGGTTGAATTATTCACCTAGTGACTCCATGTTCGAAGTATCCAGAGCTTCAAAGTTTTCAGGGTGACTCCATTGTCAAAGAATCCAGATTTTAGATCATTCATGGTGACTCCACTACACGTTGATAAGATTTCTCGCTAAACAAGATGACAGGGTATGTGGCAAATCTTTTATCTTGTGAAGTTTTAAAAGGAATCAGGAATGAGTTAGCAGAATTTCAAATTGATGAAGCTTTTTTAATGGTCGTGTTTCATCATTTGAAATCGAGCAAATATCCTTTTGAAAGTAAAATTTGTTTTCTTGAGTTTGTTGCTGAAAGATTTGAGAAGGATATTGAACTTTTGGGTCTTCAGATTCAGTCCTATAGTTTCCAAGATCCTCAAAAATTCTTGGAAAATCTTCCTTCTCCAAAGCAAGAGGAAATTTTTCTACCTGTTGATTTGCAGATTGAGGATGATTATGTTTTTGAGTACAAGACTGAAGATGTGGATGCAAGGTTTAATTTTGAACATGCAACTAATCAATTAGGCATTGAAGGCCTAGAAGCAAATATCATACATCATATTTTTATTGATCCTATAGTTGATTACGTGGAAATTTTTGTTAGTTCAAGAGCTCAGCCATGTATTTTTTATAAGGACCAAATATATCAGCAGTTGCCATTACATATGATAGCTTTTATTGTGGAGGCACATGATCAATTATATTTTTGTGTTTACTGATAAGCAGTCAAGCAATCTATTTCTTTCTACAACTACTTGATTGGCTTCATTGGCACTATAGTATTCCCTATTTTTCCCTTATCCCAACTATTCTCCCTTGCTAAAATATTTTCCCCTTATACTAAACCCTTTCCTTTTCCTATTTACCATTTATGGCGCTAACCCCTTAAACCTTCCCCTTCACATACCTTTTTAAATCTTGCGTATAAATAGTATCCCCACTTCATGTTTTAACATCCCCACTATTATATAAACCTCTCCTATTTTTATTAACACCATATTATTAAATCTCCCATCATATATTATATTAAATCCCTCATAGACATTGTTAAAACTTGCTTTTTATCATAAAACTTGCTTTTTATCATAATATACCCGGTCCCACCCCAACAAATCACTCCACAACTTCAACACCTTAACACCTTATAGCCCTTCAAACCAACTCTCCCACATCCAACAGCCATCACGCAGTTTTATATCCAATCTTTAACATTTGAAATTCACGTGAAATGGGTGGTTTTACCCAACCCACTCCCTGCTGCATGGCAACCACCAGATTGTATCGCGTTCTTTCAAATAAAACCATTTACCACTTTCAAAATTCATGATAAACCACTTACCACTCGAGTTAACCCACCCTAAATTTCCTTGCGATTTTCACCTATCCTAAAGTTTCTCCATTATATATTTTATATCCTAAGGTATGGTGGAGGAAAATTATCAAATGTATGTTACCGGAATTATGGTTAATTAAGTGAAATATCATAGATATGAGAAAGTCGTAAATTACATTGCTACAAGAAAAACCATACTTGAGAGAAAATAATACAGGGATATAAGGCTAAGTTTATGAAATGGAATTCAAATGTAAAATGTTTTTACATTTACAGGGAGGTGTAAAATCATGTTGCAGGTGAAAGTAAAAAAGAAAGTGAAAATACTCTTCCAATCACACGAATCAACACATGGTTTTGTAAAACCATCCAAGTATTTTACAAGGGAAAAAAGAATTTACAGGTGCAGGTAAAATGAATTTACAGAGGAGGCTAAAGAACAAACAAGTCATGGTTTTGTAAACAACATATGGTTTTTTGTTAATTAAATTATGGACTTCATTTTAAAATATTTTGGAGATAGTATTCAAATATATATATATATTCCAAAATATTTTGTGACACTAATGGACATAAAATAGAGGAAGCGCAGTCACAGGATCAGCCAGCAGTGAGGAAAATCTCAGAGTTTTAGTCAGAGGATCAGCAAGCAGTTTTGAATCAGTTATTAGAAAAAGAGAGACACATCTGCATCTGTTAGTTTATTTGACAGCACAGCCACAAATTTGGGTCCACATCCTAAATGTTCCCACTTCTACAGCAAGCAGCAGTTCAATAGCTATCTATATATTCTTGCAAGAAGATATTTCCTTTTCCTAGAATAGTTATGAAAGCAGTTTCAGATATTTTGTAATTCCTTTTGTATAAATACTTCAAAATTCGAAGTATTATTGTGGATTATTTTACATTTGTAGAGTTATTTTCATCTTGAACCTAAGGGTGATTGTACCATTTTCAAGTCAACAGACTAGAGCAAGTAATAAAAGAATTTCGCTACAGGATTCATGAGATGAGTCGTTTGCAATGAAGTACTTTCTTTGTATGATTTTTTTACCTTTCTTATGTGTTTCATAATCTTAAATGTGTTTAAAATCTAATGAATTAACTGGAAATATCACTGAGAATTTGTTTAATTACACTTTGTTTTGCACAGTTAGTCATTTACATGTTTTCCTCTAATACCCGGATTTGAGAACCCTTAATTGCTCTCCCATCCCGATTGACTTCTTTCATTCCTTCCAATGTCTGGCCTAGGGAATCCTTAATTGCTCCCTGGATCCAATTTGAAGCCATTCACCATTTAGCCTTTGAGATCTGCAGTAACTCATATATCTTGCCCTGTAGACACTGTTTTTAGAATTGAATCCAATCTTGTTTGTCAAACATTTGACTCCATAGCCCAATGGTATAAGCCAAACCTCTGTCCATCTAAGTAAAGTTATCCCACCACCAAATTTTCGAAAAAAAAAACCCAAATGCAAGCAATAACTAGCCTAAAATCATCTTAAATAAAACAAAGTTAAATTATAAAGAGAGAGCCCTCTCTGAGCATCAGGAAGGCTAGATCTTGATCTCCAAAAGTGGTTTGTGGTTACCTTTGGTTTTTCTTTCTTCATACTTCAAAATAAATATCAGAGTGATAACAGGATCTTCCTCAACCACACTACCTCGGAGCTAGCCATACTAGCAAAAATTTACTCTCCTTTATAATAATAAAATTAATAGACTTCTATTTCCAGCTCATATAGGAAAGCATGGCAGAACCCAAGCTAAAGAAACACGCATATGTTATTTTCTTGTCATCAACATTTTCAACATTAGTTAGCATCGTTGTATCCGTGAAGACTAGCAGTGTATCTTAGTCCATGATTAATAGTTTCAACATATATTTAGCAGCAACCCAATATACATGTCTAGGCTTAATCAAGCTCAGATTACATGATGTAAAGCAAGGATCCATCTAACTTCCTACTCATCATGGGATTTTTCAAATCTAAATTTGAACAGGAGTCTCTCTCTACTTCTTTAGTATAATTCATCATGCCAAAGATGTGATAATATATTTCCCTTGACAAGGAAGTCCTCATAATTTCTTTGTTACATTTTTAATCTCAAGAAGTGGATTGCCTTGGGATCAAAGGTCAACTCCCTCTCAATGAGCTTATTTGATTCTATCAAAAAATAAATGTAGAAATATGGTGATAAAATTACAACTTCTCAAGAAATTTAATCTAAATCAAGAGACACAATTCTACTCTACCACTCTGCCGAAATTAATTCACAATTTAGAACAACATTCACAAACATGTATTAGTCACATACACAAGTACATAGATTTATCTAGGGGAAACCAACTGGTAAAAACCCCTTAAGCCTACTTGCATTAATCAGATGAATTTAGAATGTATTAAAATTGCTTGCTCGCTCTGAGCTCAACCTACAAGTGAATAATCTTTCTCTCTACTCAATGAGAAGCTCTAACCCAGACTTAGCCAATTTTTTCATCTGCTTGAGCCCCTGTTTCCTTGCACAAATCTTGAGGAATTAGGCCCCTATTTTTTAGGAATTTCCCTCCAATTGATTACTTAATTCCCAAGGTAGGATCTCTGACTGCATGCAACACATGTACACTAAAGACTAGTCTACAAGTGATGTTACACTAACTTGGAATCTCCACCACAGCTAGGGAAATCGAATTATTTGCATGCACTACCTATTTTTGCTTGATTGATCCATTAAATGAATGATCACTAAGTTAGATGGTTGTTCCACTACACAGTTGACCTCCAACTAGTTCTATCAACATTTAGAACTATTTTAACTAAATACAACTAGAAATAATTGAAATGGATTGCTACAAATTAGAAACCACACATGGATAATTGGAAATTTGAATTTTCTCAATTTTACCTAGGAAAAGTCAAAATGAGACTTCATTGCTACACTTCTCAACACTCCCTCTTAGAAAGAAATGGATTTTCAACCACCCATATCCTGCACTTGTGGAATTCGAACTTCCCTCTTAACAAATCCTTTATCAAGATGTTAGAATCTTGTTCCTCTATCAGAATGCACTGTAGCCTCATTATCCTCCTCTGCACAGTCCCGTAAATGATGATATTGTATATCTATATGCTTGGAATCAATCGTGAAATATTGGATTCTCGGAGAGCTTAATGCAGCTCTGATTATCATAAGAGATCACAGTTGGATTCATCTCATAACCAAACAACCTCACAAGTATATTTCTCATCCATTTCGCCCCACATGCTACTTGACTTGTGACCATATATTCAACTTCTGCTGAGTTGAGCGCCACAGACCTCTGTTTCCTATTTTACTAGGAAGTTGTTGCAGACCCAACAATGAAAATTCCACGTGATGTACTCTTTCGATCGGATGGACTCCCTACCCAATCTGCATTTTTGAAGCCACACAGCTTCACTCCCTCTATCTGTTTGTACCATAATCCATATTGGGTAGTGCCTCTGAGGTATTGTAAGATATGCTTAGATGCCTTCCAATAAAATTTGGTCAAATTAACCATGGCTTGGCTCAGCTGATTGAATGCATAGCACATATATGTTCATGTGTTCACAACATACATTGGTCAAAACCACTAGCTGTTGGTAAATGGTAGCATCAACCTCTTCACCTGAAGTGGCATTCTCCATCCTCGAGTTAGTTGCTAGAGGTGTCTCCATGGGCTTACAACTCTCCATGTGAAATCTCTACAGTATATCAGTGGCATGCTTGCCTTGAGACACAAAAAATTCCCCATCACCTTGCCATACTTCTAGCCTGAGGAAGTGGTGAATCAAACCCATGTCTTTCATCTCAAATTCCCTTGCAAGGTCCTGCTTGCAAGATCTGATCAGCTACTCATTACTTGTCAATATTAAATCATCAACATATAAAACAATGATAAATAATTTACCTTCTACCAAAATATGATAGAGGTTCGCAGCCACTTCACTTTTGGTGAAGCCTAATCCAATGAGGTAACTATCAATCCAAATGTAACAAGCTCGGGGTGCCTATTTGAGACCGTACAAATCTTGCCTGAGTTTTCACACATGAGACTCCCAATAAAATATCTCAAAAACTTTTGGTTGCTCCGTGTAAACTCTGTCCTCAATAACACCATTGAGAAATATTGTTGTTACTTTCATATGGTGGCTCTTCCACCCCATTTATGTAGCCAGTACAAGATTTTATTTAATGGATGAATACCTTGGTACAAGAGAAAAGGTTTCCTCATAATCAATTCCCTCAACTTGAGGGAATTCGTTAGCCAAAAATTTGGCCTTATACTTCTCTATGCTTTTGTTTGTTGCAAGCTTAACCTTGAAGATCCATCTCAAACCCACAACTGATTTATCTGTCAGTCTTGGGACCACTTCCCAAACACTATTCTTCATTATGGATTCGTATTCTTCTACCATTGCATCAATCTAAATTGTTTTCTCAACTTCTTCCTCAAAAGAGGATGGATCAATCTCTACAAGCTCAGCCATTAGAGCCATGTAGCTAGTGTACCTCTTAGGTAACCTCTTTTTCCTATGCAAATTTGAAGGAGCTCCCACATTCTCCCTCGCATCCCGCACCAATCTATCAGCTTCCCTGGTTCTCTTTCTACCTTCTCTAGATGGTTCTGCTTGAGTGGATGTCTCCACTCTACCTCCTATTTGATCCTCCATTTGTGGTTGCGGTACAAATTCCTGAGGCTCCTCCTTTGGAGCTAAAATCTCCTCCTTTGGTGGGATTTGCACATATCATTGCTTTCTCCTCATCAAAATTTACATCCCTTTGCAAAACTATCATTCTGAGGGAAGGTAAGTACACCTGGTAATTGTGTGGAGTTTTGTTGTAACCCGTAAAAACTCCCAACTCTACTGCCAACTCAAGTTTATTCCTCGAATCTTTGGAGACATGGAAGTAAATAGAGGCTCTAAAAATTTTGAAGTGAGGCACATCCAGCTTCCTCCCTAAGAAATTCTCCTCCAGTGTAATCATACCAAGAATCTAATGAGGAATTTAATTCTTCAAGTAAACTATTTTGTTACATGTCTCTTCCGACAAATGCAGTGGCAGGCCTTGGTCATGTATCATAACTCTCGCAACTTCAACAATGCTCTGCTTCTTCCTCCCAGCTACCCCATTCTGTTATGGGTTATGGAGTGTTTTCAACTCTCTTCGAATGCCTTCTTTCACATAGAAATCCTCGAAGTCATTCGACACATACTCACCTCCATTTTCGCTCTTAAGAGCCTTCACCTTCTTGTCGGTCTATTTCTCAACTAGTGCCTTGAATTCTATGAACTTTGAGAATGTCTCATCCTTCTTCCGCATGAAGTGGATCCAACACTTTCTTGATAAATCATCAATAAAAATAACAAAGTATTTATGTCTGGCAATGGAGGTTTCCAAGAAGGGTCCACAAACATCATAGTGCACTCTCTCCAAGACTGCATGTGCTTTTCTATCTCGGTCTAGGAATGTGGATTTCACATACTTCCCCAAGGTACAACCCTTGCAGACATCATATTGCTCAAGTGATACTTTAAGGACGCCAGTGGTTATTTGCTACATAATTTTTAAGGCACCATGATGCAAATGGCCCAATATTCTATGTCAGAGCTCACTGACATTGCAACTCTACACTTTCTCTGCCTTACTGCTTAATACAGCAAAATCTTCCACATCAAGTTTATATAGGTTCTTCACACGAACCTTGATGTGCTTCACTTGTCCAGCAGTTATGTGCCTCAGAAAGGCTTTACCTTTATTGAATATTACATCATAGTTATGGTCTTCCAAAACTACTACAGAGATGAGGTTCTTCTTTAGGCGTGGAACAAACATGACATATTTGAGGCAAAGAGGGGATCCCAACTCCCTCTTAAAGGTTATTGTA
>APFE030394057.1:0-13950 GCA_000404065.3 Pinus taeda
TATAACGAGAGATAGAGATTCATCTTAGCCATCATCTATCAAGTTCCTAGATGGATGCAATCTTTGGAGGTGCAATTTTTTTAAGTTTTGCACTATAAAAAGGGTTTGCACCTCAAGAGATTTGATCCTTTTTAGCCCTTGTTAGATTTGTCCTTAAGATGGATTTATACTAATAATAACTCACATCTCTACATACTAGGCTTGAGAGCATCTCATGGCGCAATTATATTTTAAAATATAAATTTAAATTACATATGACCGTGTAAGACATAATTTGAAAGTACACTCACCAAAATTTATTTCATTGCACCAAGAGGCACTCTCAAACCTAGTATGGAAGAGATGTTGTATTGTCTTGTTATGTAAACATCTTTCTCGATCAAATTAATTATAACAAAAGAGGTTGCAAAATCTTGCATTCATTAAAATAAAAAAAAAAAATTATAATTAATAACTTATTATATTATATAAGTTAATAAATTAAATTATTGTTTGGTTTTTTCCTATGGTATTCTTCTTTAGTGTACCCTATTTACTAATTATAATTTTAACTATATAATCATAAAGTTAAATAAATTAAATTATAAAAATCCAACTTTTCCCAGTCCATGGATTTTCTCATGGTTTTGACAATCCATAGTTTCTCCCATAGTATTTTCCTTTAACTATCAAATTCTAAGTTTTGACAACCCACAAATAACCCATAATCTAAATAAACGGCGCAAATCTTTAAATAATTTAAATTTTAAAAACAAATTAATCAATTAATTTATTATTAATTTTTAAACATTAATTATACAGCTAAACATAAAATTAAATTATGAACTCAATATTTTCTTCATGGTACTCTATTCTATCTAATCCTAAAGTTAAATAAGCTTTAAACTATTAGCAAATCCAACTTCTTTTCCAATTAGTTTTGGACACTCATCCGATGGTTCTTTGATAACTTCACTAGCTTTACAATAAGAGACATAAATCTCTTAACAATTCAAATTATAAAAATATAAAAAATAATTATAACTTTATATTAATTATAACAGTTACAAAATTTAAATTTTAGATTTCTGGTTTTTTCCCTCAATTAACTTATAAAGAGTGTATAATTTATCTTTAATCCCAAATATTCAAGCATCTTAAAAAATTATTTTACACATAAATTTGGAAAAAAAAATTGCACATCTGAAATTTTAATCCATCTATCAAACCTCCAAAACAATTATTTTAAATACAAAACTTATAATTAAAAAAAAAAAAAAACAATCTGAACTATATACTCACTCTATCTACTCTACATTGAAACTTTACCTTATCTGTTATAAGCCAATATTATTCACGGAAATGTAAGGTTTCTTCACTCCGACCAAAAATGATATATTCCGATTATTTCGTTTCACTTTTGACTCCCAAAAAAATGGGAGGGGCAGGAGGATAAAGGTTATTCCCTTACGAAACTGCAGAAACAGATTATCCCCTGAAGTTTGATTTTGCTTTTAATAAAATCAATGTTTTTGTCGTGGGATTTTATGACCGACAGTTGAATCAGCAGTCCAGAGTTCACATACCATACATTGCAATCTGCCAGCGATTTAACATTAGAAGGCTCAAAATACAGCATCAAATTTTTCACGAAGAAAAACAGTGCAAAATCGGCGATTTAAGGGTATCTTCTGAATGGAGTACTTGCTAACCTTCTTGTTTATTCTGTTATTAGGCTGCATCATTCCCTCTTCCCTCGCAGAAATTCGGTTCTCTCAGATCCGCTCAGACTCCCGCCCTATAATCATTTTTCATGAATTTGGCTTTACAGAAAGAGGTTATTTAGAAATGCATGTAACAGAGGCCTCCTATAAGCTCACAGTTAAAAAAGAAATTCAGCCCGCTCAAGCGGGTTTTTTTGTTACCACAAGCGATGCATGGATCCATGTTTTACAGCAGTTAGAGCAGGAGAAAATTAAATGTATTCTTGACAGCGATCTCATTACAGTTCTCTTCACATTTGAAGTGATACAGAAGAATAAAAAATTTAACAAGACATTTCATCCCTCAGAACCCAACCTGTACATTTTGATATTTGCGAATTGTATAGCTGACCTTCAGGTTTCCATGACTATGAAGGCTGTAATGTACAATTTAGAGGGAGAATCCAACAGTAGAAATTATTTGCCTGCAGGTCAAACGAGTCTGCCAACATTGTATTTTGGGTTTTTTGTGATTTATGGAACTTTGGCTGGGGTTTGGTCATATGTATGTTTAAAAAGTAGGGCTTCTACCCACCAGATCCATGTATTAATGGGTGCATTGGTCTGCTTGAAGGCTGTGATTTTGATATGTGAGGGAGAGGACAGGTCTTTTATTAAAAGAACAGGGACTGCCCATGGTTGGGATGTTGCTTTCTATATTTTCAATTTCTTCCGGGGTATCATGCTTTTTACTCTAATTGTTCTGATTGGCACGGGCTGGTCCTTCTTGAGGCCTTATCTTCAAGAAAAGGACAAGAGGGTGCTCATGCTTGTCATCCCTCTGCAAGTTGTTGCCAATATTATTGCAGCCATGCTCGGCATGTCGGGACCGTCTGCAAAGGACTGGTTTGAATGGAAGCAGTTGTTTCTTCTTATTGATATTGTTTGTTGTGGTGCTGTTCTTTTTCCTATTGCTTGGTCAATCAAGCATTTGAAAGAAGCAACTCAGATAGATGGTAAGGCAGCAGTAGTTTTAAAAAAACTGGCCCTGTTCAGGCACTATTATATTGTTGTGATCTGTTATATCTACTTTACTCGGGTGTTTGTTTTTTCTATGATGACAAAAATATCGTTTAGGTATTTGTGGACGATTGATCTGGCCAGAGAATGTGCAACTCTCGCATTCTATGCTTTCACGGGATATAAGTTCAGGCCTGTTGTGCACAATCCTTACTTGATGATTGAGGAGGAGGAAGCTGAAGCTCAGGCATTAAATATGGGTGATAGTGTCGTTGAGCTCTAGACTGAACTTTGATGGGTTCTTTTTGGATAAAGACAAGATGATTTTGGAAGCTTTATTTCATTTCTGTGAAAGAAAGCATCAACCTATTTTTAGTGCTTTTTCTTATGCTGTGGAATTAGAAGTTGCACTCCCTGTTACAGGGCTTTGAACCCTTCATCAAGCTGCCCAACATTTTTATGAACTTCTTGAATTTGGACATAGGCTATGCTGTCTTTTGGTTGTAATGTATAAGCAGCAGTCCTGACCTACCAAGTCATATTAAGGAGTTAAGTTTTCGCCCTGCCAGCTTAAAGAAAGACATTGTTCAAATCATTTCTGCTAGTTAATATTCCACATAATTTGCTTCAAGTAGAGCCGGGGAGACAGCACATAGGTTGTACCTAAACCAGAGTATCTTGTTGTACAGTTTTCTGCTTGTCATAAGATAGATATGTGTTTGGTGTTCAGACAGGCATTATGAATATACATTATTTTTTGGTCATTGTGTGCAAGACCAATGTATATTGTTGTGTTTAATAAATGGTTCTGGTATTTGGCGCAATTGGTTTGAGATCTCCAAATAACTGTATTTTTATTTAGCATAGAAGTATGTATGGCTCATGATCAGCTAATATTTCAATAGATGGTTGGTTTGAACTTTGATTACTATGCCATAGAGTAGTACATCTGTCAAACTCGTAAATTTAAGTATTGATAATAGGATTTTGTCAATCCCCTTAAACGACTTAGCATTTCCTCTGTTTTTTGGAACTACTCTCTGCTCCATTTAAATACAATAGTGAAAACTTTCAAGAATGTCACTGTTTTTTTAGTAAGACAAGTGTGTTATGTCCATGATTCTCAATCTGTGGGAATTTAATTCAAGGCTACTGTGTGTTATTTCCTATGGAAATCTTAAGCTAGACTCTTTCAAAGAGCTCTTTTAAGTTATATCCTTTATTTAGTTTAATAGTCTTGAATTTTAATGTACATTGCTACATTAATAGGTACATTGCTTCCAGAAAGTTGGTCTCCGTTGAACTCCCTATTTCATATGTCATCCACTCAGATATTTAGTATATAGCAATTCTGTGTGCTCCTGACTACTGCCTATATTGTGCCTTAATTCTTTCTTGATGATGAGGAGGCGTTGCAGGTGATATTTTGTTTTAATTGCATTATTCATGTTCACCTAGGGAAGCTAAATGTAAATCTTGAAAAATGAAGGAATCCTGTATTTCACAGTACTCTGACAGTTTTAATGTTTTAATTCCTTTCCTTATGTGTTGCTGTTCATGCACAACTTGTTAATAATTACATCTGTGGGCTCCTTTGAGCACGCATCACCTGCTTGGGAACACGAGGAACTTTGAAATCTTACTCTCACACCTTTACCTTTCCTCAAATTACAGGAGTGTCTATTTGGGACTCGGGAGTTGCAACATACTTCTATAAAATCCTGTGTACTAGGCATTTGAAGTTTTACTATCTCAGTTTGAAGTTGAACTAATCTATAAATTTCTAATGATTCAAAAAGTATTTACAAACACAACACTTCCTCGTGGTGGATGACATGAATTGATGTCTTTTATTTAGATAGTCAGGGTGGCATGCTGCATGAACATTTGTAGTTTTTTTTAAGATTTTGAACCTATATCCACGATTTGCATTCCCAGCAGATTGTATTCTATTAGTATCAAATATGCAATGAACTCAGTCACATCCGAGGAGTGGGTTTGTAACAAACTTTCATGCAGTTGTTGGAATCTGGCAACACAATAAGTCAGAGTTTCTATTCCTTCATAATTCTGATCAAATTTTTGATGATATGGGTCAATTTAAAATTGTGAAAAGCTGCCGAAGGCATTATTACTCCCTACATGGATCTTGTGTCATGGTAAAACTCTGTTAATGTCTGAAATTTTTGCCCAATTCTATCAGATTTGTCACTGAAAAGAAAGTACCTTTACTGTAAAATTAATTTATTCCATACTCAAACTGTATATATAGGGAAATTCAAACTGAAAAGAGGGTATTTTTGCTTAAAATATAATTGACTCCATGCTCAAGTTGTATAGATACTGAAATTGAAACTAGAAATAGGGTATTTTTGCTACAAAATTAATTTACTCCATATCCAGGTTGTACAGATAACAAATTTTTCTCATATTGGTTTTTAAATGTAGTGATTTTGATGTAGCTCACCATGTCCATATTTCCTGGGCATAATGTAACAATCCAGCTTGCTGGAGGTTAGCTCAGTTGATTAAATAGGACAATGCACTAAAATACTAGTTTGTTGACATTTATGATGGTAACTGAAGTTAGAGGTTAGTCTCCTTGGCGATGTCTAGTTCAAATAAGGCAAATTGCCGAAATTACTGCAAACCATTTACTATGTAAATGACTAGTTAGTTTGATTTGTGGGTTGTTAGTGATTGGTCCAGTTCAATACCCCTGTCCATGGAAAAGGGATAAAGATTATTTAAACGCCCACTTTAATATTCAAAATTTCCATTTTAATTTTTTAATGGGAATACCAGTAACTGTTGGGTAGGGAGACATTTTGTGAATTGCTAGGCGAAATTTGTTAAGCGTTTGGAGACTTTCTGTGAATTGCTCGGCTAACTTTGGTAAGTTACTGTTTGTAAATGAGGATTGGGGCTTGTAAAATACTTTCTTAATTGTGGATTGAAGTTTTTCTTCGGTCAACATTTTTTTAGTACATTTTAAAGTGGTATTTAATTCAAAATGTATTTTTTAATGGCTGAGAAGAGAAGTTAAGTGGTTTCTTCACTTCGAGATATAATTGAAAAACCAAAACAAGTGTCGATCTTTATCCCTGTAAATAATTATAATTCCCAAGACTTTGAATTCTCCGTCCTTTAAGTCATATCCATGTAATTTGAAATATTATATTTTTCTAACTATCATGATAAGGAATAACTCACTTATTTTTAGTCATATTTCATTATTTCAGAATTGCACATATATTTGCTTCACTTTCTGTGAGGACTTTTGGTCTTCCTCGAGACTCTTCATTCATTTATCTTTAGTGTAATAATAAAACAATTTGTATCTAAAATTTTTCCCTTAAACCAAAGTGATGTTTATGAGTCCAAGCATTATTATGAATTTTTCAAATTTCTCTTTAAAGTATTTGGTGAAGATATCTTAAATTTGCTCATTTGTGTAACAATGTCTCAAATGGATAGTCTTAACTTATATATGATATTAAATCAGATTGTATGTTGTATTGATGTGCTTGGTTTGATCATGGAATATGGGATTCTTGACCAACTTGATTGTGTTCGGGTAAACTCCACACAAGATAAACACCTTCAATAACTACTCACACACCCAGATCAAAATCACAATGCCAGTGTTTTTATGTGGTTAGCCAAAGCAACCACTTGAGGCAATTTTATTAATGCAAAAACAATTATTTTACATAAGAGAGTTCTCACAATGAATCATAAGCCAGACCCTCCATGCTCTTTCAATAGATATCATGGACCAATCATGTGTTAAGCCATGGATCAATAGCCATTAGTATCAAGGAGAATATGAGTCATATGATCACTCAATGTCTAAAGCATATCATGACTGTTGGATTACAATGCAACTAATGCATAATAAAGAAACACACTTAGAAACACATGTTTATCTTATAGACACATTGGAACAAGTTGAACTTAGCTAACTCTTAATTGTCCAAATATCCTAACATCTCCCCTTAAGAATAACTTAGGATAGGATTGAAGGATTTTCAAAGGCAACACAATAGGAGAAGGAACGAGGCATTAGAGCCTACCCCCCTTAAGGACAACTTCCTGAACTCCTAACATACATCAAAGTTTAGAAAATTTCACTTTTGTAAGAGATTTTGTGAAAATGTCTACCACCTGATCATTTGTAAGGACAAAGTGCACTTCAATAACTCGATCATGAATGAGTTTTCTAATGAAGTGCATTTGCAGCTCAATGTGTTTGTTGCACTGATGTTGGACTGGATCTTTGGCGATCTTGATGGCTCTAATTTTCAGACCAATGGGTGGTCAGGTGTTGCTACTAGAGTCCAAACTCTAAAAGGATTTATCGAAACTACAAGACTTATTGATTTGCATTAACCGCTATTCGATACTCTACTTTTGTTGAAGAAAGATCAACAACCTATTTCTTTTTACAAGCCTAAGTGATAGGTTCAGAACCAGCACTAAAAACATAACTTGAAGTAGATTTTCGATCATCAGGGTCACCAACCCAATCTGAATAAGTGAAACCAACCAACAAAGGAGCCCCCCTTGAACTATAATGTATCCCAAACTGAATTGTACCTCAAATATATCGAAGTACTTATTTTGCTATTTTCCAATGACTTTCATGTGGGGATTGCATATACCAAGCAACAAAACCAACAACAAATGAAGTATCGGGACGAGTACGAGTCAAATATAAGATGCTACCAACTAACTAACGGTACAAAGTGGCATCAACTTCAGGTGTAGTGCAAGTAGCAGTAAGTTTGACTCAAGATTGAAAGGGAGAAGGGGTTGGTTTACAATCTTCCATGTGGAAACGGTCAAGAAGGTCATGTGCATATTAGATTGGAAAAGAGAAATACCTTCCTTGGTTTGCAAGACTTGAAGGCCAATAAAATAATGAAAATATCCTAAGTTTGTTATTTCATACCTTTTCTGAAGGCTTGACTTCACATTGGTTAAAAGTTTAGGGCCACTATCAATGAAGACAAGGTCATCAATATAAAGAACAAGGATTATCAGATGGCTTCCTACTTTTTTGGTGTAGGAAGTGGGTTTAGAATGACATCTAGAGAATCTAATGTCAAGAAGAAAGCTATCCATTTCGGCATGCCAAGCTTGAGGAGCTTGTTTAAGACCATAAAGAGATTTCTTAAGGTGGCAAACAAGGCTAGAGTCACCTTGAACATAGTTGGTAATTTCTTCCATGTAGATTTCTTCTTGTAGATCCCCATGCAAGAAGGTGGATTTAACTTCCTTTTGATAGACCCCCCATCAATGTGAGGCGGCAAGGGCTAGAACAAGGCAGATGGAATTCATCTTTATAACAGGGGCAAAGGTTTCATTGTAGTCAATCCCTTCAACTTGAGAGAATCCTTTAGCAACTAATCGAGACTTATGTCTTTTATTATTTCCATTTGATGTATACTTAGTTCTATATACCCATTTACATCTGACAAGTATTCTTCCTTATGGAAGAGGTACAAGTTCCCAAGTATCATTCGCCATCAAGGAACAATATTCTTCATTCATTGTTGTTTCCTAATATAGATGTCTTGAAGTTTCTACAAATGTTTTCAGATCACGAGTCTCTAAAACTTAAGCCAAAAGAGAGGAGGCTTGTTGCAACCATAAATGAGTATGACATTAATCTGTAGGATCACGAACAAGGTCACCAACTACTTCACGTGTTGAACAAACCCATTTGGAAAGTTGTGGTGTTGGCGCAGGTTCATGTTCAGTGGACTCACCTAGAAGAATTTGAGCAGATGGAGGTTAATTTTCATCCTCAGTGTCATCATTTGAAGAAGAAACCAGAATAGGAAGAGAAGGTTGCATAAACATCGAAGATGGCTCCTAAGATGAAGAGGGTGAAACCATCGAATTAGGCTCATAGGCTAAGAGATTTTCATCAAATTTAACATCTCTTCTAATGCTCATTTCATTGGAGTGAGGTTGAAGAAGTCTATAACATTTTACATCTTCAAAATATCCAACAAAAATACACTTCTCGTTTTTAGGTTGTAAAGCTTTCCTTTTTTCATCCAAAATGTGAGCCCATGCTACAATACATGAAAGTGGCTTACATCTGGCTTAATTTTAGTCCATGTTTCTTCTGGTGTTATATTGTTTAAATCCTTTGTGGGAGTTCGATTTACTATGTAATTTGCACAGTTGACGGCTTCCTCCCAATAATGAAGACTTAATCCCTTAGATTGAATCATACAATTTGCCATTTCTTTTAATGTATGATTGTTTCTTTCAGCAACACCATTTTGTTGTGATGTATATGGAACAATATGTTAGCTTCGAATGTCGTATGTAGTGTAGTAAATTATGAATTTATTATTGACATATTCACTTACATTATCTATTATTAACCTTTGTAGTTGATGTAGATATTATTTTTATACAAGGGCCTTGTAGGCCAAGAACAAGTCAAAAACTTCGCTCTTAAGTTTTAAGAATTAAACCTAAGTGCATCTAGAGAAGTCATCAATGAAAGCTAAGAAATACTTGAACCCAGAGAAGGAAGAAGAAGAAAGTGGACCACATAAATCATTGTGAATAAACTGCAAAGGCGCTGAGGCGCGCCAAGAGGCACGTTTGTCAAAAATATCCCAATGATGTTTGTCGAGAACACAACTGGCATAAACACCATCACTACAAAATCCGAGAGGAAGACTAGCAACCATATTTTGACTACATAGTTGTTGTAATGAGCAATAATTTAGTTGATGAAATCATTCATGCCAATGTTTGCTCAAGTTATCATTATGAGCAATAAAAACTAACAAAAATGATAATGACCCAAAGTTGTCAAACATGTAAAACCGAGTAATATCATCAAGTATTTATATGGTAAGAACATGCTTAAGATCTTTTAAATCCTTAATTACAACTTGGTGAGATGAAAATTCTACTATTTTACCTTCACATGAATGAGTAATCTGATATATGGATAGAAGGTTGCAGGAAAGACTTGGAACATATTATACATCATTGAAATGACCATTATCTACTTTAACTATTCTAGACCCTTCAACACTAAGAAATCTATTATCACCAACAACTATTTGCTTGTTGTTACAATCATTAAGAGGAAAAAATGGCTTTATCCTTAGCCATACATAAGAAGCTTCGTGATCAATAAGTCATTCATCGGAAGAAGAAGTGGAGGTCGCATTGAAGGAGAAACTAGAAATAGAAAGAGAATGTCCATCAAAGGAAGTGTTAGAATAAGAACCAAGGCCGATGTTACGCTTCTTCATTGCTACTTCCAAGGCCTCCATCTTTTTAAAGCATTTGGACTCTAGGTGATCGTCTTTCCCACAATAGTTGCAATGTTTGTCAAGCTTCTTACTCTTTGATTTTGGTCCATTGTAACTATTACGAGTAGATGGCTAAGAAGGTTTGGAACCTTTATTTTGCTTATTGTTGCGAGGATGTTGCTTCTTTGGATGCTAGGTTTTATTTTTCTGTCAAGCCACTAAAGTCTTATTAGATTTACCTGTAATGCTAATCACTCCAATATGAAAGAGCTTGTCTTTTCTTCTACTCAAAGAGTCACAAAAAAGATTCAAGAATTTTTTTTATATAGGCAATTCCCAAAGCTTCTCTAGTGGCACAAAATGTAGATATAAAAACATAGTATTGACAAGCAAGTTGTGAAAGAATAATATATATGCAACGCTCATCATCTAGATCAACCTTATAGTCTTTAAGAAAATGTTTGTGTTTTAAACCTAGATAAGTAATATTCAATGCAAGAGAAATCATTAGGACTTAAAGTCATGATCTCATTCTTAAGCTGATGGGATCTAATAATATCGGCTTCACCAAATATATTTCGTAACTTTTCCCAAGCTTCATCCAAAACATTGATTTCTTCAATATGAAATCACAAATGAGGAGAAATCGACATTCCAATTAATCCACAAGCTTCATCATTCATATTATGCCATTTGGCTTTATTATCAAGATCACTAGGGGGATTTTCTTGTCCCAAGGTAATGTGGTACAATCCTTTACTTCTTAGTACGTCCTCCACTTGGGATTTCCATGAGAAGTAGTTGGTATGAGTAAGCAAAAAATCACTTGGAGTGGCCATGTTAAAATATGAAGATAATATGGTTTCAAAATATTAAACTGACTATTTGCATAGAAAGCTCTTGAAAAAATAGGTTGTTTTAAAAAAACACTTAAAACGAACTTTAGATGTGAAAGTTATGTCATTTTCAAAAAATGAACTAATAGTAGAAAATATCCACGTGGTGATATATGATGGTAAGAAAACAAAATATATATTTTCCTACACTAACTTTGCCTATAAGTGTTGGAAACTAAGAAAATACTGAGAGGGAGGGTAATGAGTATTTTAAAACTTTTAACAATTTTTGGATAATTTTAAAAATGAGCAGAGTTATTTAAATATTCAGTTATTAACCATGAAGTCAATGCACAACAATACCATCAACATCACACATGTAAACAACACATAGAAACACCATATATACATGGAAACCCGTAAAGGGAGAAAACCACTAATCTTTTTGTTTTGATGTAAATGCAAACACGAACTTATTTTTACATCATATTATGTAGGCTCCAACCTCTCTTTTCTTTGCAAACACCCACTTGTTGGAAGCACTAACTCCCACTATTCACGGGCTCCAACCTCTCTTTTCTTTGCAAACACCCACTTGCTGGAAGCATCGATTCCCACTACACACATGCACCAACCTAGTGATTTTTCAACCACCTACCTAAAGGAGACTTCAATACCCTCATAAGAGATATCAAAAGTTGTTGTTGTTGACTTACCTGATCTTCTCTTTGTTATATCTTTTCAGTTTTTGATCCTCTGTGTAGTGCCCCGCTCTAGTCGACTGACAATGATATGACATTAACATTTATTTAGCCCTAAGGCCCACACTTTATTCTTTGATGACCTCAGGCTGAGGATCCGGACACATGACTCTATTATTAGTGGTTGTGATGTTTATGTATGTTCTCCATTGATATTATGATAAAGATAACATTAATAGTTATGTATGTTATCTATTGGTATTTTGATGATTGTAGCATTAATGGTTATGCATGTTCTCTATTGATATTATGATGATTGTAGCATAAATGGTTATTTTTGGTCTCTATTGAATTTATGATGATGATAGATTTGATGGATGGTTGTTTTCTATTGATGTTACGATGTTGATAGCTTTGATGGATATGTATGTTTTCATTGATGTTATGATGATGTAGCCATTGTAGAAATTTTGAATAATTTAACACATATTCAATGGAGATTATCCTGATCATGTACTATTGCGGAAAACATACACAATACATAAGGCTCCTCTACGTTGATCATCAATATAGCAGCCCATCATAACAATTAAAAACATCAAGAGCATCACACATTAACATCGGATGATCCCGGGGAAAAGGCATCTCCGCTAAAAACCCCAACTATCCTCTATTATTAATGATTGAGTTCATGTAAACATACAACAACATAATACTTCTCACAAGTATCTCCACCTCTGTTACACACAAACTGCTTAGGATCTGACATCAATTGCACTGGCTCAAATCTCCTCCGCTGCTTGCCTGCCTCTTCTGCGCAATCCTGCATGAGAATACTGATGAATGAATGAAGCAAAATCATATTTCCTTGGCTGAACCACGCAATCCTCATTGGCATTACTCAATCCCTCTGATTGTGCAAATCATCATGCACAGCTATAGTCACAACTGATAGCAATCTGATCCTCTAACACCTGCCCCTGTTGAACTGAACATGCACTGACATGCAACTGAGTTAACTGATGTATTCATTAGTTGTATTATGAGTTAATAACTTGTGAATTAATTAATAACTAATTCACCCAACTCATCTCTAGTCTATTTGCCAGTTAGACTAAATACAACCAGTTTAACAAAGCTAAACTGAACACAACTCCATCACTGCACCTCCAGTCCACTAAACTCAACTCACTTGAGTTCTAACTGAAGTCCTGCATGCAAATATTAGTCATCCCATAGGTAACCACGTATTTCCTTCTGGGATCTGCATGTACCACATCCGTACCTCATCCTGAAGTGCTCCAAGAGAATAAGACAAAGTTTATAGTCTAAATATTATTATGAGCTAATAATATTTGACTGTTCTATATTTAGACTGAGCAGTCACTCCGCTGTGATCTAAAAATAGAAGTCCATCTATTTTTCCAATTTGACCAATCATCCATAAACAACAACCTGCAATCCATAGACATGATCCATATGTCTAAAAATAGACATAGTCTAAAAATAGACTTGCGCCAAAAATAGCCTGCGGGCCCACTTAGTGAAGGCGACTCCTTTCCACTAAGCTCCATCATCTTGTTGCATTCTCAACAAGCATTTCTTGTTGCCCACTTTTCAACACTCCCTCTCAACAAGAAAGGCTTCCTCTCAAACCCGATCCTGTAACTCTAGAATGTTCTGCATGCAACACATCTGGCCGATCCACTTGCTCTATCATCAAAGTCTCTGACTGCTATTGCCTCTCTTGACTGAAAACTCTGCATCTCTGTGCTCTTCAGTATCTGACTGCTCTAGCCTCTATCACCTTGATCTCTGAATGCATCCGTGCTGCTGCTGGTTCTATCTCCTGGCATTGCATCCGCACTGCACCTCCCAACTGACCTCCCTGTTGGGCTAGAAACATACTCTGATGCTGAAGCTCTACCTACTGCTGACAAGTGCTCCCTCTCTGAGATCTACGCTACTGCAACATCTTCATGCATCTCGCACCATTGCACACCTCTCTGTGCCACCTAGCACTGTGCAAAACACTTGTGCCTCTCGCATTGCTGCAGCCTGCTAGCTACGCGTTGTCCTGGGATTCCCTGCACTGTCGCTCTCTGTGCCGCTCCATCCGCATCTATCTCTACCCAATCAGTCAGTTCCTGCTACTCCACATCGGGGCTCCCGTAGCAAGGTCTCATCCAAGAGGTTGGGTACCTCAAGGATCCTGCCCCTCCTCCTTGGGACTATTAATCCACATCACCCCACCTCCTACCTGGAGGTATGGCTGCATGCAATCCCTCAGCCCACCTGGCTCGAAGTTTCCCCCTACTGGAGGTCTCTGGATGAGTAGATGTCTCTACTCGATCTCCTCTCAGCTTCCCCTGTTGTGGCTTCTCCACAACCTCTTGAAGCTGCTGCACCAATCGTG
>APFE030394086.1:0-16967 GCA_000404065.3 Pinus taeda
AAGATCAACCTTCCTAGTATCTAAAGATATCTAGTGACAAGCAAGCCAATAAAAAACTATCTTTCTCTAAATATGCAAGCAAAACAAAGGCAAACAAGTGTTTTAGGCCTACCTTGGGTCCAATGCAAGTTTGTGGAAGCCTCGCTCCCTTGCTCCAAATGAGCTTCCTTGAAGTGTAATTGTGCAAACACAAACAAGCAAACCAAATTAAATAGCACCTGAAAATCCAATATCATAAAGCATATTCATCATAACGATCAAGGAGATTATGAAACAAACCACATAAGACAATTTGTTGAGAAAAATGAATCTGATTGTATTAATTCAAATCAAAGAAGAAATTTACAACCTGTGCCTTGATGTTGTACAAGCTCCTCCCGGGGTCCAACAAGAAGTCTCCTCTACTTTGACAAGTTTCACTCACTTCCCAATGAAGTCAAAAGGTATGTGATCTTTCCTCTCAAGCTTAACTAGGAAGTCCCAATTCCATGAGCATTTACCCTCAAATGTTCAGCTTCTAACCTCTCCAACAACTGACCCAATGCCTTAATTTATAGTGCAATGGAGGGAAGTTACTAGGTCCTCCTTTAAAGGGATAAATCCCTCCTTCAAAGGGATAGCTCCTTCTATCAAGGGATTAGCTCCTTCTCTTTTGGGATGCATGAACCACCTTGGAGCGAACAATCCACGTCAAAATGATTTCTAGAAACATCTACAATTAACCCAAAGTGAGTTTTTAGAATAAACTTACGCCTATTTTACTTTTACAGGGGTACGCACCCACCCCTTTACAGACAGAGCGTGCAGATACGCAGGTAACATGAAAAAAGGGTGCGGGCCCGCAGGAAAAAGTGAGAGAAAGTGTGGAACCAAAGCTTTATTGATTTTTAATGTCTTTCTCTCATTTGCAAAGCTTGACATGAAGAGTTGAGGTCTGAGACTTGCTTAGGAGGACAGTATAAGTGATGATAGACCCATACTGACTACAAATAATCATGGTGACGATATTTTTGTGTAACAATTTTCCACAGGGATCACAATGGTGAGGTTAGATTCACTTTTGGAGTTGTAGATTTCCAGTCCACCCATAAGCAAAATCTTTGAGGAATCTAGTTGGAATCTGAAAAATTCCTCTAGCCATAGATTCTTAATTTCTCAGAATTGACAAATTGGATAGTCGATTTTGCACTATTCGATGCCAAAAATCTGATGGTGTGTTCAGATTTCTCTTTTTGCCCATTCTATTCTTCAGCCACTTTTCTAAGTGGAATGCAGGTGTCAGCATTCATGTGTGAGGAGCCATTTCCATGTGATTGATGCCATGAGATCGATGGTCTAAGCAGCTTCAACAGTTTGACATCCGCTTCTTCAAATGGCCCTTGGTTGTGAGGTATATGCAGTTCATTCATGTACTTTTCTTGCTATTCATTATGCTGCACAAATCCTTGTTTGATGTTGATGAGGGATCTTGCTTATTACTTGTTTTCATGATTCCTGCTTGATGTGATGCAGAATCATATATGTGATGTACTTGTTGTCATGATTTGTCATGTTTTTTTTTTAGATCCCTTTTTTGTATTTTGATGGGATACTCATGTGTCACCATGCATGTTTGTTTTGAGATCCCTTTTATGCCATGTTGGCGGGATTCTTATCATGCATGAGTTTTTGTGTCATACTGATAGGAGTATTTTGACTGAGAGTTCCTGTAGTGGAATATCTCTTGGCGCCACTCCTGTATGAGGGAAATTTCCTTGTATGATAGTGACATCACCTATATGTACATCATCACTATTGATAGCACTTAATGTAGTGGCCTACACCATCTTGACACCAGGGCCCAGAGACGTAGTCCCTCCTAGACGAACTCCATTATCAATGGCTTATGTTTTCATGTATCAATGACTGACATGTTCCTCTTCTTTATAGCACGTAGATGTATTCATTCATGTTCTTTTAAAAATTCAATTTAACACATCACAAAAGTAAAAGGTCTTGGAAGGGTCCTTCATCACACCCCAACCTGGATCAATAAGATACCTTCGTTGGAGCTAGTTTATTTTCGTTACGTTTGTAATCATTTTTTAGTATTGTGATATTAATCGAATGGAATGTTATTTCTATTACATCTATGTATTTATGGATATATCTTTAAGTTTTTTTGTTCCTATTTGAAGTTTGGATCATTCACACCCTGGCCACAAAATGCAATGAAAAACCCCTCCTGGGACCGGCACTCCATGATGACATATGGGCCATGTCGAATTTCCCATCAACACCTTGTAGGTTCCCTATGACAGGCGGCATGACTAATCATCTCCCTGGGTCACTTAAGTGCCATGTTAATACAAAATCCACATCATGCACTTTCACTGACCTAATGGAATCATCATGACACTTAGTTGATGTCACCTTGGCACATAACATCCTTCCACATTGCCAGGTGTCACCTAGAAAATAGCCACTTGACCCTATAAAAAGGTCATTCCCCCCTGCCATGTTTCACACTATCAATGTGTGACATTGCCAGTGTGCCACATTGACAACTTTGCCACATAATTTTCCCACATAACATCCACATAGCTTCTCCTAGCTTACATGCCTTCTACCAACTCAACCTAGCTTAGGGGTCTACTAACTTCGAACCATTCATTTCAATCCATGACTTAGCGTTATGTAGGTTATGTTCGTCTAGCGACCTTTCCATGTAAAAGCACATACCTTCGTTAATAGCCTCCAGGATGTTCTTTTTTCGTTCCCTGAGATAGATATAAGTTTGTTCCCAACATTAACCCGTATTTTCTTCATTTGATAGGAACAAATTATTGACATGCCCCATGCCTTCGATTAATAGCCCCATCCCTATACTTGGGAGAACCCTTTAGCACACCTTCGTGGAAAAACATAGAATTTTGTAGTGATTAAAAAATACCTTCTCATCCCATGCTCTCTATATACCATACCATCTTTTACAACCACCACTTGGTCATCCTAGCGTGGCATGACATGTATATTCCATGGAAAAGGATGGGGAATTCCTGTCACATGCTCGTGCTAATTGCGTGCTCTTTGCAAATCTCCCAATATTTCTTTACGAATTAAGCCCAGTCAGTTGAGCATAATCTTGTCACCCTAAAATGAAAAGAATTAGGAAATTAAGGATTTCGACAAACTTACTAAAACCTCCTTGGAGCCCAATTTTTCTCGAAACTTAGTTCCCTATAGAGATGAGATCTCCCATCTCCAAACCAAAATTCAAACATTTCCATGGACTTATTCTCAATCTAGTAACTCTTAAACATTCCATTTTACTAGGCACTAAATAAGCCATACAATGGCTAATGCTGCTTTACTTATTAAGCATTACAATAGCATACCACACCTTAAACTGGGTGCAACACAACACCATCAATTTCGATGATAAAACATGCAATGTAGCATAAACAATGAATGGATCTAAATAAGTAAATAAGCTTGGACATGTTGATAATGAAATCCACAAATTATAAATTAGCCTTGTAATCCATAGCAGTATTGATGTGCCTCTAAATTAGACATAAATTAAGGCCCACACTTCTAAATTAAACATAAATTAATGCCTATGACCATCCTTTAACACATTAAACCTCTCTTTCTGCATTAGATAATGTATTTTTAACTTTAATATATTCATTAGGAAGGTTTATGAATAATTGCATATTTGTGTCTAATATTATTTATTTTTGTGGAATATTTTGAGAATATTGAGCAGATTATGAAGATTTGGAGGAGGAGAAAATTTAGGGACTTGTTCCCTACTACAGGAGGATCAATAATAAATAATAAATCAATAATATATTATGGAATTATGGCATATATTGTGGAACTCCAATGATTGAGAAAATCTAGGAATGTGTTCCCTGCCATTTAATGCAGATTCCTAGTATTAGGGACCAGATCCACTAATCAAGGGATTTTGGTGCAGAAAGCTTCCTCCATTCATGGAGAATGATTCCTTATCATTTTATATAAGTACCAAGTCGAATTTTCCTCTAGGGATAGATTTTCATTAGTGTTATTGTGGATAAAACTTGTATTTGTGCAGCTCCATTGTATTTTCTTGCAAGGATGTAATTCTGTTGATGAAAATAATGAAGATTGGTGTCATGTTCAGCTTCTAAATCTTGTTCTCCTCCATAGCTATTTGTGTTTCCTTGTGCTTTTCCATCCCAGGAGCCTCAGAGCCCTTTTGTATCATTTTCTTTCCTTCGTTTCACTGCTTATTCACATGCATCTCTTGTTTTTATTTTTTTCTACTTCTGCATTTAGTATTAATGAATTCTTGTTGTATGATTGAGTTAAATGGTTAATGTAAGTTCTTTTGCAGGATCAAAAACATAATTTCATCATTGGAAAATATTTGAAAGGTCAAAGTAATCATTCAGCTACTCGGATTAGCTTTCTTATTCCCAAATCTAGATTTCTCGAACTCCCTTGTGACAAAGAACAGTGAATTTCTACTATTTTTTAGAGCATGCTAATGAGCTTCAATCAAGTTGGTTCCACTTGCATTAGATCACAAAATAATTCTAGTTCATAACAAAAATTACCCGACTTCATTTTCACTCGATTAGAGAGGAAAGTTTTAGATTTACTAACTCACTAGTTCTCGAATTTCTAGATTTTGGACTAGTAATGTTTTTCTATTTTTTAGCATGGGTTAATAGAGGTATTTTTGAGTGATTCCACTTGGAATGGGGACCTAAGACATCCTAGTTAATAAAAAAAATTGTCCCATCCAATTCGGATTTGATTTTCTTTGTCATTCAATGAATTATAATTTCGTATAGTAAATTTGTAACATCCTGTAGTAAATCAGGGGATCCCGTAGGAAATCACTATAGCATCCTGTAGAAAAGCTTGTTTTGAGCCCAAATTGAGAAAAATCATCATTGAAGCTGGCATTAGGCCTCTACTTGACCTCCATGCCATCAAGACCATTTTAACCCTCTTGCTCCACACTTGTCTCCCCTCCCAAAGATCAAGGAAAGGTCAGCATTTGCATTCATAAAGAAAAAAGACTTAAAAACTAAGTTCTTTTATATTTACACATGTTCACAACAGTTAGTACTCTCTAGATCAGATTTCATGCTTAGTTAGCTGAAATCATCACCTGTGATAAATAGGGTTAAGCTATGTTTCTTTTACATTTAGTTCATGATATTTATGCAATTAGAATAGGTTTCTTTCCTTGTACTTTCTTTCTCGCAATAGGTTAAGGTCCCATTTGAACATTCCATTTTATGCAATCAGTTTAGAATTTGACTTCAATACATGCACTCCATTAGATCATGACAAAAATGAAAGGACATATTATATGATGCACATATAGTGATGATACATCTTAAGTTTGTACGAACCCCAAGTTGATAATTAAAGTCGGTAGCCTTGGGAGTTGCAACAGTCTTGTTGCAATAGCGAGGCTCATCACTTTTTGGTGTTGTTGCTGGGGAGGTCTCAAAGTATGCATTGTTTTCTTCCCTTGTTGATTCATTTCTTTTTACTTTTTTGCAAAAAAAAAAAATATTTGCATTAGCCATATTTAATTAAAAGTAGAAAATTTCATTGCATTATAGTTTTCATTCAATCATAAAAACAAAAAAATCCTCCAATACCAACCCACCCCAACATTTGATCATTTGGTGTAGTAAGAGCGACATCACCATTCACTTTTGCAAGTAGAAGAAGAAGATGGCAAAGAATGTAGAAGAAATGGATGGAGATGATGACAATGAGGAAGTTCCTCTTGGATTTGTATTGATGTTAGTGTGAACATGAAGAACATCCCTCCATCTTTTCTTCCAAAATTTCATGGTCTAAGGTCAGAGGATCCAGAAACCTTTCTCTTTGAATTTGAAATTGTTTGTAGATCTTATGGTTACTTATTAAAAACCCAAAAAGTGAGATTATTTCTGGAAACATTGAAGGATAGAGCTCTTAAATGGTTCATGAGTTTAGGGACTAATTCAATAAGGTCATGGAATGATATGAAAAATATATTTCTAGAAAAATATAAAGATCGTGATCTTAAAGAAGAAATATTTAGAATGAATAAAAGAGAATATGATAGCCTTGATGATCTAATAGAGAGGTGCATGTATAATGTTAAGAGGGAAAAACTACATCATTTAGGATCAGACACACTAAAAACCCTCTTACTTAGAATAATTAGGGATGAGTGGATTTATCTCCTTGATCTCATGAGTAGAGGTGATGTATACCAATTATCATTTGAAGAAATTTGTGAAACATGCAAACACATATCAAGAGGAAGGACAAGAGTAGGTAAATCAACATCAAGATTGGCAAGTCAAGCTAAACTTGAAAATTTGTTTGATGATTTCAAAACAAAAATTCTTAGCAATCTAACCAAACAAGTAGAAATGTTAAGAATGAAAGATGAATAAGATGTTGATATTTGTCTTGTCCATTGCTCCTCATTACCAAGGGTGAAGGAAGTTCACCAAGAGGGAAATGGAGCAAGTCAATTGCCAATGCAGCTATGTTATGTAGCTCCAAGAGGACCATGGCAGCTTAGTCAACCTAGTATGATGCAAGATCCTAATTCACAATTTCAAGGTTATGAATATCCACCTTAAAGTAATTGGAACACACCCTTTCCTTGGCAACATTGGCCATCTCAACCCGAAAACCAATCTTGGAAACAAGGTTGGCAAGGAACTTATGATATCCATCCACAATATCCTTAGTATGTTCCTCAATATCCTCCATACCCAACTCCATGTTATCCCTACCATTCACCTCCACCACAACCACAACCCCAATCACATCCATCTCAAATATCCACTCCCACTCAACTACTTGTACCACCATTTCCAAACACACATATTGAAGTAGCTTAGCCCACTTACAATGATGAGGTACAACACTTCCAAACATCTCCTCTTGAGATCATTGGTATTCACCATAGCTCAGGAAAAGTATTGCAAAAAAGATATTATCTTGATACCATTGAAGGACAACATGCAGAAAAGAAGATTCAAACGAAAAGACCACAGAATCATGGGCTGCACTTGATGAAGAGCAGACATCAAAATTAGAGATTGAGAAAGCACCCTCATGGTTACCATCAAGTCCTCCATGTATTCAAGAGAAAAATTAGCAAAAAGATGAATATTTGAAAGTTGTGGTAGAAGAAGACACGAAGAATGATCTAGATAAGCAAGTGGACTAGGGGCATCACAGCTATATTGAAATATGGTTCCAAATAGTCACTAAGTCGTAGCAATACCCTCTTCTTCAAATGTTCTTGATATCATCAAAGTAAAATCATTTGAACACTCAAATCCAAGTACATGTCAGAGCATACATTTCAAGCATACACATCATTTTGTCTGTCATCTTGATGTGCACATGGCTCCATTGGAAGTATTCTTATACTTGAAAGTGATTTTTTTTTCAACTAGAGTAAGGTAAAAAAAAATCTCAGCTAAAACCCTCCTTAGAGGCACCTCAGATTGGCTCATTGATTGAAAACCTCCATGAGGTGGTCAATGGGTTGGGGAAAAAATTCCTAGGTGAAAACCTCATTTGGGGTGCCTAAGCAGACCTACTAGTTGAAAACCTCCTTGAGATGGATGGTAGGCCTAGAAGAAGAAAAAAAATGGGAAAAAAAAAACCTTGCTCCATGTATCTCTTTGATGAATGTAAGTGCTCTCCAACATCTACAAGGAACAAAAATAAGTTAGCACGAAAGAAGAAAAAAAGGTCAAACCTAGTCAAAAGAAGTCATTTGACTCTCTCCTCCTTTGATAAAATGCTCCAATAGGACGAAGGCCATGCCAATCTATCACCCTCATCTATTTCTGCCATCCATCCATCATTCTCAAGCTTTTCCCATTCAGTTTGCTTGTTGTCCTAAAAAACTAGAGGAAGGCTCTATTTTACTAGAGGATGCAAAAATACATAGAGAAGATATTTATTTTTGTCATAACTTGAAAACCATGCATCCATTTTCCAATATGTTTCAGGGGAAGATGCATATAGGATGATGGTAACATGCTCAAGAAATTTCTTCAAATTCCATTGCATAGCTTTCAAGAAATCAACCTCCATCATCTACAACCATTTTTGCATTTTCTCGATATCTGTGCATCCATTTAAAAATTTCTTTCATGGGGAGATGAATATGGATTATGGTAACATGCCCAAGCAATTTCAACAAATTCTAGTGCACGGTTTCCATGAAATAGGCCTCCATCACCTTTATCTAGTTTTAGTTTTTCTCGATATCTATGCATCTATTGACCAATTTTTTTTATGGGGAGGTGCATAATGATGATGGAAACATCCTTACAAAGCTTCAAGTCAATCCATTCTACCATTTGGGAGATATGGACAAAACAAGTTGGCTACAAAAGTTTGTCCTATAAACCTACAAGATTATGTGAAACTTACATGATCCTACAGGAAATTCTATAAGATACAGAACAACACCTACAATATTGGTAGTGAGTAGTTTTAAAAGGTAAAAATAGAGGTTGGCTTGATCAGAAAGTGATAAGGCAGTAGGAGCTGAAATTTCCCACATTTTTTCCAAGTGAAAAGAATATAGAAAAGGCTTCTATTGTGTTGAAAAAGATTGCAGTCTAGGGGAATTATATACACAAAATTTTCATCTAAAATTCCTCATCCATTAAATTTGATAAGGAGACATATACAATCCTCCACATCCACCACAGAAACATAACAGGAGGATTTAACAAGAGGGAACACACCAACACAGTGAGGATTCATCAGCATCACCATCCAGTACCTGCACATCAAGGAACAACATCAGAGAAAAAAAGAGAAAAACACATGCAACAAATACAATAAAGGATTTCACTCTGCAATAAACAACATCTACAAGAAGGCTATCACGTAGGTAGATGTATGTAATATTATTGACCTCTTCTCATGAGCATATTATAGTTAGAAATTTTTTGTCAATGCATGAGAGATGAGGTTTTATAAGCTATGGGTCAACACTCTCAGCTGCCTTCAACTCGTTAATTGTAGCTCACTCCTTCACTCATGCAGTATTGAAAAGTCATATTATGAAGGGTGATGATTTCAAGGAATGAGGTTAGCAGTTAAGAGAAGAAATTTTTGCAAAGGCCAAGTCACCATAGTACTCCAAGCCCTCCATCCACTTCATATTCACTATATATTCATCATCCCTCTGTCCCATTTCATTCTTGAAAAAAAAACAAAGAATCCTCTCCATTTTCACAAACCTACATTACTCCCTTTCAGCCCTAGCATCATCATCCAATCCCTCTTCATCATTTCTCATTACTCGCATACAGTTAGAAGACCCTTAAAGAGGTGGAATGACTACTACTGGAAGGAAGAATGTTGCTACAAGAAGGAAGAAATGAACAAATCATGCTAACCCCCAAGATGGTATAGCTTAAGAGAGACCTAATCAAAACAGAGAACTCCAAGGCCATTAGGCAGTCATCCACAAGAGAGAAGAAGAAGGCAACAAAAGGAAATGAGGCATTCACCATCAAAACAAAAATCAAACTGAAGTGACGAAAAGATGTTTTCCAAGAGGTCTCCAATCTATTCCTAGCTTTTGTCCAAGGCCTAAAAATTGGAAAAAGGCATGAGAGTCAAGTTGAGGACATGTCGTAGGCTCATAATATAATTTATGCTCAAAAAGGTTTTCCTGTAGTTTCAACAGGGTTTCCTGTAGTTTTGATAGGAATTACTATAGGATGTCCTAGTTCTCATGTAAAGGAAGTTTGAAGGTTTTAGAGGTGTCCAAATGGTGGAGAAAGGTAGAAAAAGGTTGATAAGGATATGGAAGACCTTGCTAAACTAAAAAGTATTCAAGAACCCATCTTGAATAAGGGCAAGAAAGCAAGCTAATGGTCTCAAGAAACAATGATTTTTCTTTGCACAAATATGTTTTTTGGCTTTTCGTTGCAGAACTTACAGTCAATGTTCTTAATGCATAAGAGAGAGGCCACCAGGGCCATGAATGAGGCACAATGAGGTCACTAAATTTCTTAGAGGATGACCAACACTTTCAGTAGGGGGTATGATGGGCCTCTAAACTAGACATAAATTAAGGCCCATGCCTCTAAATTAAACATAAATTAAGGCCTATGACCATCCTTTAGCACATTAAACCTCTCTTTCTACATTATATAATGTATTATTAACTTTAATATATTCATTAGGAAGGTTTATGAATAATTGCATATTTGTGCATAATATTATTTATTTTTGTGGAATATTATGAGAATACTGGGCAGATTATTAAGATTTCGAGGAGGAGATAATTTAAGGACTTGTTCCCTACTATAGGAGGATCAATAATAAACAATAAATCAACAATATATTATGGAATTATGGCATAGATTGTGGAACTCCAATGATTGAGGAAATTTAGGAATGTGTTCCCTGCCATTTAATGCAGATTCCTAGTATTGGGGAAGAGATCCACTAATCAAGGGATTTTGGTGGAGAAAGATTCCTCCATTCATGGGGAATTATTCCTAATCATTTTGTATAAGTACCAAGTTGAATTTTCCTCTAGGGATAGATTTCCATTAGTGTTATTGTGGAGAGAACTTGTATTTTTGCAGCTCCATTGTACTTTCTTACAGGGATGTAATTCTATTGATGAAAATAATGAAGATTGGTGTCATGTTCATATTCTAAATCTTGTTCTCCTACATATATCTTTGAGTTTCCTTGGGCTTTGCCATCCCATGGGCCTCAGAGCCATTTTTTATTGTTTTCTTTCCTTCTTTTCACTGCTTATTCACTTGCATCTCTTGTTTTTATTTCTTTCTACTTCTGCATTTAGTATTAATGAATTCTTGTTGTAGGATTGAGTTAAATGGTTAATGTAAGTTATTTTGCAGGATAAAAAGAATCATTTCATCCTGGAAAAATATTTGGAAGTTCATAGTAATCATTGAGCTACTCAAATTAGCTTTCTTATTCCCAAATCTAGATTTTTGGAACTCCTTTGTGGCAAAGAACAATGAATTTTTACTATTTTTTAGGGCATGCTAACGAGCTTCATTTGAGTTGGTTCTACTTGCATTAGATCACAAAAGAATTCTAGTCCATAACAAAAATCACCCCACTTCATTTGCACTTGATTAGTTTAGGAATTTTTTAGATTTACTAGCTCACTAGTTCGCGCATTTCTAGATTTTGGACTAGTAATGTTTTTCTATTTTTTAGCATGGGTAAACAGAGGTCTTTTTGAGTGATTCCACTTGGAATGGGGACCTAAGACATCCTACTTAATAAAATAAAATCCCATCCAATTTGGATTTGATTTTCTTTGTCATTCGATGAATTATAATTTCGTATAGTAAATCTATAACATCCTGTAGTAAATCAGGGGATCTTGTAGGAAATCACTGGAGCATCCTATAGGAAATTTGCATCCTGTAGGAAAGCCTGTTTTGAGCTTGAATTGAGAAAAATCATATTGAATCTGGTATCATGCCTCTACTTTAACTCTATGCCATCAAGACCATTTTAACCCTCTTGCTCCACACTTTTCTCGCCTACCAAAGATCAAGGAAAGATTAGCATTTGCATTCATAAAGCAAAAAGATTTAAAAAATAAGTTCTTTTATATTTACACATGCACACAACAGTTAGTACTCTCTAGATCAGATTTCATGCTCAGTTAGTTTAAATAATCGCATGTGATAAATATGTTTAATCTAGGTTTCTTTTACATTTATTTGATGATCTTTATGCAATTAGAATAGGTTTCTTTCCCTGTACTTTCTTTCTCACAATACGTTAAGGTTCCATTTTGAACATTTCATTTTATGAAATTAGTTTAGGATTTGACTTTAGTACGTGCACTCCATTACATCATGACAGTAAAGGAAGGACACATTGTATGTTGCACATATAGTGCCAATACCTCTTAAGTTTGTACGAACCACGGGTTGATAAATAAAGTTGGTAGCCTTGGGAGTTGTAGCATTCTTGTTGCAATACCAAGGGTCATCAAGTATCAACATGCAAACCATGAGGACATTAATATGTACGTCTCATTAATACAACCAACAATAACACCATTCCTACAATACAGTGCTAGTACAACCATTTTTATATCCCATAACAACATCATTCCACATTCGTAATGCAATAAGAATACAAGTGAATACACTTATTATATATTTTAATGACTATAAAATGAGGAAGGGGCTTTGACTCTCCACCCAACCATAAGCCAACTACACTACTATCTTTCTTTTAGTTGACCACCCTTGAGCTGGATTCAAATTCTAAGGAATAAGTACTCAAGAGAATTTCAATTTATGCCAATCAATCTAATCTCACAAGAATCTAGAGACCGCCCCATCTCCACTTTCTTAATATAGGAATTATATCCCACAATGTCTTCACTTGCTCCAAAGCACACTAAATCTCCATTTGCTAAGCCCGCGGATATTATAAATGCATCAAGTCTTTCCTCTAGCAATATGGAATCTACTATACATTGTATTCCACCAACTCCACCTCATAGGACTCTAGAATGCACAAAGTCTCCACTTGTTCACTCGTAGGTGTTTCAAACATACATAAAGTTTCTCCTATGCCTACTCGAACTCCAGAGTACATTGTGATCTGCCTACTCCACCTTGTAGGAATCCACAATGTTCAATGTCTCAACCTGCTAAATCTTGCTTCCTCTCTTCATCCATGCTCCTCTACATCTACTATGTAGAGATCTAGAGCAAACAATCGTTCCACTCACTCAATCCAGGAAGGATCCATACTACATCATGTCTCTACTTGCTTTTCTCTTACCTTTCCATTAAACCACACATTCTAACATGCTTCCTTTCTACTAAGTGCTCTCATAATACATGCCTATTTTAGATGAATCTTCATACTCATCACATTCCTTGTGCATGTATTCTTCTACCATATGGTGCTTTGATATCCAAGATTTTATGTCCTCCCATTTGTATTTTGCCCCTACATACCTTGAATTATTGATGAATACCTCGAAATTGTGTCTGCATGAATCCATCTATTTTCTTATCGACTCCTCTTTTCTTCCACTAACGTTGGTATCCCATCTTGTATGTTGACCACCCAACATTGCCCTCGAGGGAAAAGGTGGTATGGGATTGTCCTTCAATCATGAATCCCATACTCAACCTCCCTGCTTGTTATGTGGGCCATTAAACCCAGTCAAAAAAATTGGTGGCCATTAAATGAATAACCTAAATTAACCTATTCCTAAGCAACTCCTCCTTAGACCTTAGAATCTATGTCCAATCCTATCAACCAGTCATTGTGTTTACATTTCCACAACATTTACATTAATTACAAGTTCAAAATGATAATTACAAGAGGGGCAGCCAGAACGGTTGTTACAAACCACAACCCCGTAGACAAATGCATCTTGAATGTTCTATACCTAAACAAAAAATTTAGCAGCGTTCTAGTCTTGGACACAAAATTTAATAGTGCTTTATTCCCAAGCATAATATTAAAAAATGAGCTTTATATATACACAATTGTTTTACATTCATTTACATAATGAAAATAAATGGGTAATATACCCTCATCTAATCAACTGTTTTTCTCAAGTGGCTCCACCTAGTTCACAATTCTTCCCGTGCACCTTGTCTTGTTCGATCACTTGATTCCAAAGGACAATCCACCTCCAATTCCTAGCCATGCCATCCACTATGCTCATTACTCCTTCAGGGAACAAATTCTACTCATTTCTTTTCGAGACACACTCATTGCATCTCCAATTCAAATAAATATGCTCATGATTCTTTAAAAACCAATTCATTTTTCAAGTTTTAGCATCAATTATTTTCTTCCTAAGCTCCTTGTGAAATCTATTCCTCTTTAGTGTAGTAAATCACCTTCCAAGTTTAGGCATCCCCTTCTCTACTTCCTCAGACTCTCAGGTGATCCTTCCCTTAGCAATGTTTCCTTGCAAAAAATAACCTTCTCAGCTAAGGCATATCCCTACCTTTCTTGAATAACACATCAGATGTGTAATCACATAACTCATGGTAAATAAGTGCATATCACCAAGTTCGAATGTCACTACAATGGCCAATTCATGAAGTCTTCAACTTTAGTCTATTGTTGTTACACACATTGACATTATTTAATTGATTTTGTTTTCCTTGTAATCATCCTCATGCATTTTTGTTGAACAATTCAGTAGTTCTTTTATATGGAAAGCATATGAGTCTTATGAGTTTCATCATAAGAATTCTAAATCAATTCAATCTTACATTCATCAACATATTTTTTTATGATGTTAACTATAAAAAATTTAAATCAATTCAAGTGACATCTTTAACAGAGAAATTTTTCAACTCTAATTAATATTTATCTTTGGTTATGTTAGAGTCAGTCTTTTCATACTTCCATCAGGGATCAAAATTTGATCTTTTGTATTTTCATAGTAGGTGTCCCGTACTGTAAATTTTTCATCACTCCATTAGGTCATGATATATGGATCTACTAATGGTTGTTTTCTCTTCAGCTCCTCCCTCATAGACCATACTTGTTGATCCCCCTCCATATTGTCTTCAATCATGGTTCATAAACAATCTGCAGTCCATTTCATTAGGTTTTAGGGTTTCACCAAGGTCAAAAGTTTGTTGTTGAAAGGCAAATAAAGGTCAGCAAGGATATGAGGATGATCAATAAATCAAGCATGATGGCTTGAAATTCATAGCTACTGAGATTTTTATTTTTGGAACCTAATGGAATTTTCACCTCAAAAACATATTTTTGAGATGAAAATGGAGCATTTTGAATTTATTGTATTTCTTATGTAATTTTAATTTTCTATATGTAATAATGGATCTCATCTGCATCAAAATATTTCTCCTTCCTGCAAGACACACCAACACTACAAAAATCAAGTTAAGTTGAGCATTTGTCCACCTACAAAAACACAAAGAAGAAAAAAGCATTAAAACAAAGTTTAAAAGGTGAAAGTGATCAAAGGCAAAAAAACATTAGAAAAATGGGTTTGAGGAGCTAAAGATTAAATTCAAGGGCTTATAAATATCTTCTTGCACTCTTTATCTCTTCATTTACCTCTTACCATGCATTGAGCAAACCAGAGCAGTGCTTTGGGTGATTTGAAGTCGAAATCAGTGAAAACAATGAAGGCATTGTGTGTTTCCTCCTGGTGCTGCACATTCTCTTTAGGAACTACGCACTCCTCAGTCGTTGCGCATTCCATTCAGGCACTGTGCACTCCCTTCATGTGTTGTGCACTTGGCCAGTTTTGCATACCCTTGCTCTTCAAGCTTTCACAATATCTCCTAGGCCCTAAAACAAGTAAGTATTTCCATTTCCCTCTCATTAAGGTTATTTCCTTCATTCTTGAAAAATGAAAATAACCTGGTGTTAGTCTCTCACTCCAAACCCTAAGTATTTCTCCTAAACCCTAGTTTTACAAGCAAATTTCCCATTTCCCCAAAAACACCTAATCTACACCCTATATTCTCCCTCAGAAGTTTATATCCTTACCCCATCAAACCCTCATTGACTCTCATCTACCCTTCCCTTCCTTTTTCCTCCCTACAACCTTGCATTCCCATACCATCTACCTAGGGTTTCATTTCAAAAACACCATGGCTAATGAGGAATACAAACCACACCATGAAGAAGAGGGATCAGATGGAGAGGGAAACATACAATAGAGAAGACCACATAAAGGAGGGACTATTCACAGATTTGAGCCCACAGATCTCAAAGAGCTTCTAGCCTCTCCCATGACAGTGACATCCTTCAAATGGTTATGGTGTTTTGAGTTTTGTGAACAGGTCCAAGTAGTTCACTACCATCCTGAGTTGACTAGGCTTTTCATAACCGAGATTCAAGATAATCAAGTCACTCTTGCAAGCATAATCTTCACATTGTCTACTGCCACTGAGATTCCAGAAGTTGGGGAAAAATGGCTCAAACAGGATGTCTAGTCAACTTAACGTCTTAGATTTCTCTACATAAATTATCAATTCGGGTATCGTAAATTGATGAAGTGTGGTGCACTATATGTGCTTAGTTAACCTTTCTCTTACTTCGTTGTTTTATAGTTTATGTTTTTTGGGGTTTTTTTCTTGTTGGTTTTCTAAAGTGTTTAATGCAAATGGAAATCCTATTCTAAGGTCTTAAGAATACTTTTAAAGGACAAGTATGGATAAAGATTTCAAGACAAGGCCTATGTCCCTAACAGTAACTTCCAAAACTTAGCACTTCAAAAGAACTTAAAAACATGTTATTGATGTAGTTAGTATTTAAACAAAAGTGTAAATATACAACTAGTTCAATCAAAATAAAATGCAATAACCAAACAATGAGCTAATGACTATGGAACCAGTATCCTTGCTGCTTCAGCAAAAGGACAAGATGATTCTATCATGTCATTAGTTCAATCAAAATAAAATGCAATAACCAAACAATGAGCTAGTGACTGTGAGACCCAGTATCCTTGCTGCTTCAGCAAAAGGACAAGATGATTCTATCATGTCATTAGTATTAAAAGGCTATGTGCATCACTAATCTACAATCAACTTGAAAGCAATTTATGTACAACTAATATACATAAGCATAACAAAATTAAATGCAAAATTAAATGACAACTATACAAAGCAGGGGCCCTCTGCCACCTATGAAATCAAAGAAAAATTGAACACACTTTCATGAATTAAAATTGCATGAATGAAAAATCTAATATATCAAACTTGAAAATAATCAAATCAAATCAAAGCAATATTTACAAAATGAAATCTATTATACCTTACATTCTACAAAGCAATATTTACAAAATGAAATCTACTCTACCTTACATTCTAATGTGCTCCATGACATCTACTTCACATCTCCTTCCATGTTGAGAACATCAAATCTTTATTCAAATTCTTCAAAAGTACAAA
>APFE030394087.1:0-10778 GCA_000404065.3 Pinus taeda
AGGAGCTTGAGTTTGCAACTGTAATGGCGGTGGTTTATTGTATTTTTTTCAACTAAAAAAATTGTGTTTGGAGCAGTTTTCAGATATATATAATTTTGCTTGAGATTGGATCGCATTTGGAGCAATTTTCAGATTATATAATTTTGTTTGAGATTAGACCTCCCTACTTAACTATTAACCATTAAACCACGTCCTAAAAACTATTGAAGATGTCTGAATGGCTAATTGGTTCGTTATAAATCTAGTAACTGATTACGATGCAATGGGAAAACACCTTCAACATCGCTCGAACCTGCACCCAAATGGAGACCTTGAATGTATCTGTTTCGCCAGACGCTGGGAGCTGCCAATGCAGATAATTTATAGTAGCACGGGGTGGGATTCGTATGCATGGGCCTTCCAGGCACCCACCAAAATGGTGGATGTCATTGTTCACAGAGTATAATTTACCTTACGCCTGGGGCACAACCTTCCGGGATTCAACACCATGAGTGGACCTGCGAGGTGAGCAAGCACCGTGAGCGGGAGAAACAAATGCTCGAGAGGACCTGCTCCGATTGTGTGAATGGAGCAAATGAATGTTTGGCGCAAGGGATCGTTTGAAATTGCATGGATGTTGGTTGCTAGGTGCCAGCTTGGAGGTGGTGAGGCAGAGAAGCATTAATTAGTGTTATATGCTATCGATTTCCTTACATAGTGTTATATGTTATCTATTGCCTTACGACGTTTTCTTTGCAACGTCTAGTGCAAATGCTAGTTATATTTCAATTCATCTTTTGTACAGGAGTTACAGCCAGTTCTTCCCTTTATTTTGATGTATCGCAATTTTGTTTGTGCATATTTTAATATATTATTTTTCTAACATTTATTTATTATGTATAATATTCTTGCAAGTGGTATTTTTCTTTCTAAAATTAATAATTTATTTATTGTAATTTTATTAGTTATTAACCTATAAATTATATTTTATTAACTAGTATTTTTAGGAACATTGATAGTAGTTGTAACTCATATAGGTAGTTGTAGTTGTAGCTAATGGAGCTTAAAAACCATCAAGGACGACCACACCAAACAACAAGGCCTATTTAAAGAGCTATGGTCTGGGTCGTTTCTCCCTTGTTAACTAGGGTGCACAAAACTCGCATCAACAAAATGGTCCTAGAAGAAGGGCACATCAGACTGTAAGTGGAAAAAAGAAGTCATAAACGACAAACTGTTAGGTCACTTATTGTCATTAGGAGTCATATAAACAACCCCCGTACTAAGGCGTCTACTAGTTCTCAGCTACAACCTAAACAGACCAATAATGAGCCTACCACTCCAACTCAAACACACATAAAATCCAAAATTGACGAATTTCTTTAAAGATACCATGAACTTCTCTTTCAAACTCAGGAAAAATTGGAACAAACTAGCTCTATTCAAATAAGGTAATCTCAACACTTAGTCACGCATCTCGATCTTCAATCATAGGAACCTACCATACTAGATCCACCCATAGACATCCTTCATATTAACACCCCTTTTAACGATAGGTTGCATGACATTCTAACTCAGAGAATTATTGTCGTCATTCTATCTACATTTAAGATACCTACAGATAAGTCCATCCAACTAACTCTACTTGGAGGCTCAGGCTCCTCCCCTTCCCCACATAACTCACCCTCTTCCTTGGGAGACTTCTCTATTGAAGAAGGATCTTCTAAGTCATTGGAATCTAAAGGATCCCCAATCCTAGCAAAAAATCAAGTAATCCTTGGAATAATCAAGGAAACCCACAAAATAATCCCGCAATTCCTTGGCTTGATTAGGATGTTGTTGTTGTACTTTGTGTACAACAACCTTTTCCAAGGAACCCTCACAAGTTCCTCACCAAATTTGACCTTGATTCAAAGCATCCAGCTAAGGATCAAATCAAAGCATTTATGTTGGTCATCAAGCAAAAGAATGTTCAAAATGAAGACAAGAGTATGTAGATTTTTCCCTTATACATTTGATGGGAAGGCCACTACATGGTACATTGCTCAACCTCCCCAAAGTATCTTTTCATGGGCACAATTTGAAGTTGCATTTATGGGGTAATTTGGAGACGATAAATTGCCATAGGTACTAGTCACAACATTGAAAAACACAAAAATGATAATAAAGAAAAGGTAAAAGATTTCAATGTTAGATTTATTTCATTAAAAAATAAAATTACTGTTAAATTTACGCATGCACAAAATTTGATTATATCCTACTATGTAAATTCTTTACCTCATGATATAGCCATGTGGGTGAAAAAAGCCCAAAAAGCTACATTACAGGAAGCCTTTGAGGAAGCCTTATCTGTAGAAGAAGATATCCTTAGTCTCAAACCCAATTCAAAAGAATAAACTGATATATGTTGGGATGGGGCCCCTGGGATCAATTTTGTTAAGTTTTGGGAAAATTGTGTAAGCTCTTTTTGTAGCGAATGTAAAGTCTCTGTGAAGTGTGGAAGTAGAGCGCAAAGCTAGTAGAATTCAAAGGGGCTTTAGTCCCTCAGTTGGGTACGTGATAGAATTGTCTTGAGACCTGCCCATGGTCTGTGGACCATGGTATTGTAAAGCAAATGCTATACAAAGTTGAGTCATAGCAAGTCTTAGAAGCAATCGATTAGTGAAGAGTCATTGTAAGGGCAAGGTGCTAAGGTAGGAAAGGTTTGTTTCCTGTATTTAGGTAAAAGGGGAAGGCTCTTGTAACTAAGTGCATGGAGACCTTGGTAAGTCCATAGGATGAGTGCACAGGGATAAGAAGTCTATAATTGAAGGTTTCTACTTAATTAAGATTGTTTTGAGATGGTTTTGATGCACCTATGCCTTGTTATTTACTCCTGCTAAAGTTTTTGTATCTTCACTCTATGATAAGTTTTATATGAATTAATGTTTATTTATTGCATGAATCACATAGATCTATAATATTTATGCATGATATGTACAATTAGCTACCTTCGTGAAGGTCTAGAAGCCGTTTAGATAGATTTGCAGTAGTTATTTGTTCGGGAGGATTAGAGCTGCGCGAAGGCAGATTTAAACTATAAGAACTTCAAGAACACATCACACAAGCCTTTGGATGCATAAACCTAGTTCTAACATCCTCCAATACTGCTTCGGGTGAGACTGTTGTCTACCCTATGCGAGTTGTTGCCGAAAGGGCTAGCAGTTAGGGTTTTGTTGGTTGGCGCAGTTAAAGTTGAACCTAGATCAGGCCCCATCAAGCCAAAAAATGGTTCTATTGTCAGGACTGAGATCTATCTAAGGAATGTATGATGTCGAATAAGTGGTTCCCTACTAAGAAGGAAATAAAAAAGGTGGCTCGATCGGAAGTTTCACACATTTGTAGCTCAGGAGAATGAAAACCCATGGTTATCCAAAGAACATTGGTTGAATAGATACTTGTACACATACGAAATTGGAGCCATTTTCTATTTCTTCCCTTGCTAATTGCATAAGCGACTGTCTAGATTAACGGATAGTCAAGGTACTTGGAGAATTGATGGCCCTATTGTGTGGACTCCAGAGATGGTGAGGAGCCTGGAAGCTTTAGAAAACAACATCGGGTAGGTTGTTGATATGACTAGATTGATCATATTGTAGAAGGATTAGTCACTGAGCTCACGATTGATACGACCATCAGCTATAGCGACGCAGAACATAGGCTCTTCAAGGGACCACAAGGTAAGTATTTAAAATATTTGAAAGCTTGGATTAATATGTTGTTGTGTGAAAAATGGGTTATGCCATTACCTTGATGTTCGGATCCTCTTCTAGCAACGAAGAAGGAATTGTTCTGAGTACATCGGGAAGCACTCTGTAGATAGTAAGTCAGGGTATCCCGATGATATCTCACCCATCCACTCCACCTCCGCCACATACACCTACACCTTCACCTCCACTTCCACCTCCACATCAATCATTCAACATGGAAAACACAACGAAGATGTCGATCGTTAAAGGGGTAGGAAGAGAAGACCCCGAACAATTTTGGTTTGTTGCAAATGTTGTGTGGTTAGCTCAACAAATTAATGATGATAATATAAATAAAGAAAAATTGGTCACAACACTATAGGATAGGGTGTTGACTTGATATATTAAATTTTGTCAAGATAAACCTGGCACAACGTTGGCAGAGACTCGGGAAGCATTGAGCAGTGAGTTTGAGACGCCTAAGTCTCAGGCATAGTCTGTAACATAGTTTAAGGAGATACAGAAAAGGTAAATGAGTCCTTGTGGGATTTCGATCAGAGGCTAAAATGCCTAATCTGGAAGGCTAATATGGAAATCACAGATGATGAACACAAAGACTGGTACATTGTTTCATTGTTGCCTCATCTAAGATTACCATTATAACAGTAGAAGATGGGAACACATGCAGAGATTGTGGAGATCACAATGAGGTTGGAAGCCTCACTAGTAGAGGACACGAAAATTGGAGTACAACAAATTCAGACGCAGTTGGAAAGTCTGCAAATGCAATTGCAAAGCTTGAAGACAGGGAAGGAGGCTTGACCAGAGGTGTGCGCTGAAGTTTGGTGTATAAAATGAAAAGACAAGTGACATGATAAGGATCACTACCCTGTTTATTAGAATTACTTAATTGGAGGAGGTTTTGTGACTCTGAACCCTGATAACACTGCGGGAACTAGCACTGGAGTACCATTATGGTGTTTTATCTGCCAAATAGCTGGGAAGCGTGCGACTGATAATTGTCACCTCTTGCAAAAATTTATTCAGACACCACAACAATTGTTTTGTACATTCTGTAAATCGATTGGACATGATGAGCAGAACTACCGAAGCTATGAATTGATGATGGAGCGAACTCCTACATATCGAATGCAAGAAGAAAATTGGCCTTAGGATTACGGTGCGAGTGTAGCACATGGAGGATTTCAAGGTTGTGGGAGAGGAAGAGGAGGAGGGGTAGGTAGAGGTCGTGGACAAGTTATTTTTTATAACTGTGGCGAAGCTAAACATTTTGCATGCGACTGTCAGCATCCAACACATCCATATTGTCGATATTGCAGACAGTTTGATCATGTGATAGAAGACTACCCAATACTAATAGCTAAGATGCAGGAGAAAAAGACACAATAACCTATGCAAAACACACAGATGATGAGGGAAGAGTCTCATGAAGAAGATAACAGTATTAATATCATAACACGCAGTGGTATGACCACAACAGAAGATAAAGGAAAACATCCAGAGATCGAAGGATGGGTGCGCAAGGCTACTAAGAAGGAAGTTGGGTTTGACCTCAACCGAGCTAAAGACACTTTTATGGTGGCCAAGAAGAATTTTGATAAAGCTTCTATGTCAGGGAGTTAAGAAAAATCAGTTGGAAACAGTGAGGAGTAGGGCGTGGACCCCTCACTATTAGCCACTTTTCTGAAAAATTATATGAAGTTGTTGAGGGATAAGAAGGCAGTGGAAGGGCTCCAGGAGATAATCAACAATTGTATGGGAAAAATTAAGGTTCCTTCATAACAACATGCTATGAGGAAACTAGGTAAACATAAGAATCAAATAGGGCATGAGATGAGGTTGACTACTCAGATTGGAGAATATGAAATGGATCAAGTCATCCTAGATTTGGGTTCTGATGCGAACATACTACCTAACAAACATGGGAGAGGATGGGGAGACCTGTGCTACAATGGTCTTCTATACGGCTATGCATGGACAATCAACAAAATATCATTCCTATGGAGCGCTTGTAGGAGGTAATAGTAGACATAGAAGGAGCAAGTGCTCTGGACGATTTTGAAGTAATTGAAATAGTGGATGACAATAATCCTTACACACTAATAGGAATTGATTGGGCATTTGACATGGATGTAGTAATTAATTTGAAGAAGTGAAGGATGATATTTGATAAGAAGGTGCTCAGGGTTATTGTGCCACTAGACCCTACTAAGGGTGCACGCTACATTGAACCAGTCTACGACTATGTGGAGGATGATGTCTTGGATCAAATATACAAGATAATCGTGAGCAATGAATATTGGATCAATCCCACTACAGATGGGAGGATCATGTGGGCTAGAGACAAATCTTGTACATCAGACTCAGATGAGGAGCTTGAACACTGGCAGAATATGTTGCATGAAGTCTCTATGCTACATTACAATATGATGACAAAATCGCTGCGATGTGTATCTATAGAGGTATGGAATCTCTTGCATTATGATGGCTTAAATGATGTTAATTTATTTTTGGATGAGTTTTAAAGAGAGGTGCCCAAAGAGCATCATTTCTGGGTGCTCAAGTTGGCATTGTGCAGTATGCTTACCCATTGGTGGGGTATGCATAAGGATAACTTCACTGACTGGAAGGAATACAAGCGAATGATGAAGCTAAGGTTTGGATACGCTAATACCTGTATGACTGAAAAATATAGTGGAAAGGATGATCTACGCGAACACTTGGCGTAGTGGACTAAAGCATGGGGTGAAGAGCTACAATAGGAATGGGTGCACATCTTCTGTCACACCTTAGATACTATTCCAATGAATTGGTACCTAGAAATAGAGCTACGCCATGGGACGACCGAATGGGATATCTTGAGGGAAATTTTCTTATTAAATTTTAGCTTTGAGGATGGGTTTGAGTGCATTGATGAAGTGCTCCAGGAAATTAAAGCCATTATCTTTAGAACACCTAAAGATTCGGTAGAATGGGTTCAACTGGATTGGAGTACCCATCTACGCCATGCGCTAGAGTGCTACAATGTGACTGCAAAAGAAGAAGAAGAAGATCTGCAAAAAATCAACATTTCAGAGATCGAAGGACAGCGTGAGGTAGAAGTCCTAATGTAGCAAACCTTGATGTACCAAAACCTTTGAATACTAGGCAAGTAAACATTGGGTCCAATGTGCAACCTAAGTTTGCAAATATAGGCGATTATTGGGACGAAGATACAGTTGATAAAGTTGTTGTGCGAATACGAGGACTTGTTTGCTACCAAGTTCTTGGACCTGAAGGGAATAGTAGGGGATCTAGGAGTAATGAAGATCATCTTAAAGCCTAATGCAAATCTAATGAAACAGAGACCTTACCGTCTAAATCAGAAAAAATAAGGAAAAGGTGCGTAAAGAGCTAGAAAAAATGTTGGGAGCTAGAAAAAATGTTGGGAGCTAGAATTATTGAGCCAGTAGAAGAATATGATTGGGTGAGCCCTATGGTTGTTCAAGAGAAGAAGCAGCAAGATGAAATCAAGATATGCGTAGATTTGAGAAAGCTCAATGATGCATGCATTCATGACCCATTTCCAACACCATTTACAAATGAAGTTTTGGAGAATGTTGGAGGACTGGAAGCTTACTCATTCACCAATGGGTTCTCAGGGTACCATCAGATTAAGATTGCGCCACAGGATCGCAGCAAGATGACCTTCACGACGGTGTGGGGATGCTTCCAATACACAATGATTCCATTCAGACTGAATAATGCGCCTGCGATCGTTTCAAGGGTTGTAATTGTAGCATTCAAAGAATTTATCCATAAATTCTTAGAAGTATATTTTGATGACTGGACTGTGCTTGGATTAATAAAGCACCACGTTGCAAGTCTGCGCCTTATGCTGGATGTTTGTCACGGATACCAAATTTATCTAAACTTGAAGAAATCTATCTTTCGCGTGCCTTGTGGGATACTTTTAGGCCATGTGGTATTTAAGAAATGACTAATGGTAGACCCTACGAAGATTGTAGTGATTATGAATTTAGAAGCTCCAAAGAATGTAAGGTAGTTGCACACAACGTTGGGCCACACCAACTACTATAGAAAGTTTATCAAGGCTTATGCACAAATAATTGCACCAATGGAGAAATTACTAAAGAAGGACGCGACTTTCTGCTGGGATGAAGAGTGTTAGCGTAGTTTGGACGTGTTCAAGGAAAAGATGGTGACTGCGCCCATTTTGGTGTTCCCAGACTGGAAGAAAGAGTTCCATGTGCATGTAGATGCTTCTTGTATCGTGTTGGGTTCGGTATTGACCCAGCCATGCGAAGGCAAGATAGATCACCCTATAGCCTTCACGAGCAGGAAACTGTTAAAGCCTGAGAAGAATTATTCAACTAGAGAGTGTGAAGGATTGGTGATGGTTTACAAACTGCAGAAATCTCAACAGTGCCTGTTAGGTGCACATTTCAAAATGTATACAAATCACTCCGCTCTCAAGTACCTGGTCAATAAGCCTGTGTTTGGGGGAAAGATTTTTAGGTGGTTATTTTTGTTTCAAGAATATGATTTTGAAGTGATTATGAAGCTTAGATGGTTGAATGCGGGACCAGATCATCTATCTAGAATTGAGACAGATGAAGAAGCTACTAATTTGGAGGAATGGTTGTCGGATGCACAACTCTTCGTTGTACGCATTGCAGATGATCATTTTGCTGATATAATCCAGTTTTTGACTATTGGAATAGCCTCAGAAGGATCCTCTACAAAGCAGAAAAAGGAGTTGGTGGTCCGCACAGCTGACTTTTATCTGATTGAAGGACACTTATATAAGACGAGCACTAATGAAATCCTATGTCAATATGTTTCGGAGTTCGAACACTCTAGAATCATCACCGAAGCACATGGAGGAATGGCAGGAGGACACTATGCAGGCAGAGCAACTGCGTAAAATATTTTGGGTGGAGGATTGTGGTGGCCGAAGATACATAAGGATTCTAAGGCATATTGTAGGGCATGTGATGCATGTCAAAGGATGGGAAAACCATCGTGAAGTGATGAATTGTCCTTAAATCCTCAGATTTGATTACAAGTGTTTGACAAATGGGTGGTTGACTTTGTGGATCCCATACAACCACCAGGGAAAAAGACAGGTGCGCGGTACATTATTACTACGATTGAGTATCTGACAAGATAGGAAATGTCACAACCAGTGAGGGACTGTAGTGCTGCTACAACCACAAAGTTCCTGTTTGAATATATCTTGACAAGGTTTGGGTGTCCTAAGATACTGATGAGTGATAGGGTTGCACACTTTCTAAATGAAACTATTGCCATGATGCTTGAGGAATTTCAAGTTTATCATCAAAAGAGTATGCCCTATCATCCTCAAGGAAAATGGTACGGTTGAAGCATTCAATAAAAGCTTAGAAAATGCATTGACAAAGGTCTGCAACACGTAAAGGAATGATTGGGATGTGCACATACCAACGGTCCTATGGGCATATAGGACAACGTGTAAGAAGTTGATAGGGAAAATCCCGTTCATGTTGGTCCATGGGATAAAGGTTGTGATGCCCATGGAGTATATTGTGCCGAGTTTACAAATTGCAACATGGACTAATAGGGCAGACTGCGAGACTATGGAGGAGCGCTTCACAAAGTTGTTGGAGTTATAAGGAGACAAGTTTTTAGCAGGATTTAACTAACAAGTGAAAAAGGAGCACGAAAAGTCATGGCATGATCGACATATTAAGTTGTGCACCTTCAAGGTGAATGATTTGGTCTTACATTATGATAGCAAGTTCACGAAGTTCCTTAGGAAGTTTCAAATGCACTGGTTGGGACCCTATGTACTTAAGGAAATCACAAATGGTGGCATAGTTCAGCTCGCAAAGATGAATGGGGAATTATTTATAGGAAGAGTCAATGGAAGTCGACTGAAGTTATATCAAGGGGATCCTTCCCTAACATAATGAGTACATGACAACAGGACAATCTTCATACTCCAGGAAGTTGCAAGAGAGTACGGGACTATAAACTACACCATCGGAAGACTAGGAACACGAAGTAAGGGGGCTGTGCGAGGAAAGAAAGACATATGCTTGAAGGAGTTGCGCCACTATACCTATGGGAATTCAACAAGATCTTTAGGAGACCAACTAGGAGGTTGTCGAGGAAAGAGAATGTCCATCATTCTATGATATTGTTTTTTAGATCACTATATGCTTTCCTAATTTGGGAGACATTAGAGGAATATAGAAACATTTTCCACACACCATTAACCTCTACTAGTACATGAAAACATTGATAAGAAAGATGTTTTTGGATTGAAAGGATGTCAAAGATGAAATCCTTCTCCTAATTGATGAAATGCAGTTGCAGGTGAAGGGTATGGACAATAGAAAGGAGTGCATTAAAGTCTCCTTGGCCCTAACATTTGGCACAAGGACAACCAATAAACCCAATACAAACCTCATTGAGGTAGAACATTCAAGTTTTTATGATAATTCTAAAATATATAGCCTTTTAATTTTTTATTTTCATAGACACTATTTACTTTATAAATCTTAGTATATTAGTCTTTTAAAGAGTTTTAGCTCAAACATAATTAATATAGCAAAGATTAGAACGAATTCTCATGAGCTCCATAGTGAAACTGGCCGCTGGGTAGTTCCAAAAACGCCATGGATAGAAAGGATCTGCCATATTTGTGAGAATAGGAGCATCGAGGATGAAAATCACTTCCTCTTAGAGTGCTCTGCATACAACCACATTACATCTCAATTTCACAACCTTTGTTACAACACTGACCTCCCTAGCCTTTTACAATGCCAAAATTATAGTGAACTCGGGAGGCTTCTCTCCAAGCTTTTTGAGCATAGGAATAAAATCTTAAATCAAAATAAATAATTTGTCTTTTTAGGTCCGATAGATCATTATTTGGTCTCAGTGGACGTTAACCACCACCATCATCATCATCAATATAATTCTTTCTCCAAAACTCTTATGACAAAGAGTTTCCTAAAATATCACTTATTTAGCTTTCCTAATAACAAACCAAAACAAATAACT
>APFE030394088.1:3612-35185 GCA_000404065.3 Pinus taeda
GATGCAGAAAGAATTCGAAATGTCTTTGCTTGGAGAACTGACATACTTTCTTGGATTGCAAATCCAACAAAATGAAGGTGGTATCTTCTTGTCTCAAACCAAGTACCTCAAGCAGATTTTGAAGAAGTATGGCATGGAAGATTCAAACCTAGTATGTACTCCTATGGTTACAGGATGCAGTCTCAGCACAAATGATGAATCAACAGCAGTGCATCAGCCAACCTATAGATCCATGATTGGAAGTCTACTTTATTTGACAAGTACACGACCAGACATCATGCATGCAGTGGGAATAGTTGGAATATTTCAGGAAAATCCTAAGGAAACTCATCTTCAGGCAGTAAAGAGAATTTTCAAGTATCTTCAAGGAACTCAAAACTATGGCTTATGGTATCCTAAAGATACAGATCTCACTCTTCATGCTTATACAAATGCAGATTGGGTTGGAAGCGTGGATGATAGAAAGAGCACAACTGGTGGTGCATTCTTTATGGGTTCCAGATTAGTATCTTGGTTCAGCAAGAAACAAAGTTCGATTGCTTTATCTACATCTGAAGTGGAATATGTAGCTGATGCATCTTGCTGCACTCAACTCCTTTGGATGATGCATAACTTGCGGGACTTTCAAATCACTTGTACACCGCTTATCTCCATCTTATGTGATAATACAAGTGCAATCAACATTTCAAAGAACCCAGTCATGCATTCAAAGACAAAGCACATACCGATCAAGTATCACTTTCTCAGGGAACAAGTGTTGGACCAAAAGGTTAAATTGGAGTATGTTCCTTTTAAGGAACAAGTAGCTGATATTCTCACCAAACCACTGCCTAGGGAAACTTTTGAATATCTCAGATAGAAGCTGGGAGTAGTTGATGTATCATCTTGTTGTTAAATCTTATCTGTTTCATAGAAAAATGGGTGTATGTGTGTTGGATGAGGAGGATCCGCGTACATACGCCGGTTTGTACAGAGAAAGTCGCATATATGGAGGCTTGATGGATATCAGAAGTGTTAACACCCAGGTTGTTCCCTTTGACTACCAAGGGAATATGGCCGGGGTAACCACTAACCAATCTTTGGATTATAGATCCTAGCCTATCTATAATCAGAGAGGGCTCTCTCTTTAAGCTTCAGCTATGCGTTGTGAGGATTATAGGCTAGTTAAATAGTTTTAGTTTCCTGTTTGAGACTTTGCTTGGTGAACTTTTGTTGTAAGAAGGGCATGAAGAGTGTAGAAGATGCTAATCCATTGGGCGCATGGAGTCAGAAATGTGAAATAGTTCTGGTGCCTGTGATGGAGAAAGTTTTGCTGCAAGGCTAGATGGCTATTGTTAATATAATTTTCTGATTTAGTTAGTGAAACAATGGTAAGTGGAGTTACAAACAGTGTGATACACATTCAAACACCAATCTCTACTTAGTAGCAGAAATGAATTACTAAATAGTGACTGTGAGATATTCAGGGCTTATTGGAGCAGTTAAGAATTCCAATTTAAACATCTGAAGTTATAGAAAAACATTTATAGTGAAGATAGATTAAGATCAGGGTGTCTCCATGGGCAAATCCTGAGCTATTATTTTTCTTTCTTTCCTAGATTTAGAACAATATATGAGAGTTATGAGTTAAAACAAATAACAGAAACAGTAACAGAGATAGAGAAACACTTATTATATCAAGCCATAGCTCTAGAATCCTGTAGCATTCAATGGTTCCAATCACAGCATGCACCAGTAAGACTCAATTCCTGTAAACTCCAAGCTTTATTTATATCATCCTTCTGAAAGTTACAGCCGAGTTCTCATTTCTTCATAAGAGAACAACAAAAAACAACCACCCCTTGAAAGTTTGTGCAAGGGGGAATATATACAATAGGTTTTACAAAATATCTGAATGCTGAGTCGTTTGATAAATTAACTATGCTCACCAACTTTACAAAATAGAAGATAAGAAAGTTATTGCTACTCTAAATGTAGGATAAATGGTCTTTAATTTTGTCAGAACTCTTCTTGACCTTTGGAGGAGTCTAAGTCGGTTGAGCGTTCTGCTTTAATGTTGAATGATGTGAATGATGTGTCTTTATACTCTATCATGCTATAGCTTTCTCGGCCCTGTTACCTGTATTTGTTATTGTTGCTTTTGGTGGTCGAATCTTCCGGCTGAGTTGGCTCATTTCACCTTTCTCAGTCATAGTATATTCATCATACTTTCCGAATATGATGACTTATATATTTTAATGACAAAACTTTGATGAAAACCCCTTGTTTATAGTAATAATTGTATCATTGAGGTCCACCATTCCTGTGTAGGCAATTGATGCCTCAAAATTGCATCCAAAGTCTCATCTGCCTCTGTGTATTTGTAGAAGTTCGGAGCCACTTCAAATAAATGGCTGATCTCATTCATAATAAAAAACAGATTCTCTACTCTGTCATAGAGACTTTTCCGAGATGCTGGCCCTGTTGCCTGTGAGCTGCTTGATCCTTGACTGATCTGATTGGTGGCAAATGTGTTCACCCTTTTTGCATAAACCTCATGTGATAGAAGTTTTCCTGCACTGTTTAGCAAACTTGGAAGAACTCTTCCTGTAATGCTGCAAACTTGTCCATGAACTTGTTGACCTCTGTTTGCATGTCCTGGCTTCTTCTATCCAATGTCTGCACCAGGCTTTTTAGTGTGAGGACCCTGTTTATTAGATGGATAGTTTCTGTCGTGTTGGAGATCCCAATTGCTGCCAGCTGAGGACCTGTCCGGTTATTAAGTACATTAATCATTCTGCTGGCTATCTCAGACATACTACCTAGAGATGCCCTTGCTCTATGGACTTCCCTTTGTGCTTTGCCTATGAGCTCCATTTTATCATGGATAGTTTCAATGTATTGCCACTGATCCGTTATTGATTGGCCAATGTGGGTCCACAAAACTGTCCTGATCTCAGCCACCACTTTGTCAAGGGTGAGCTCTTTCTCCAGCTCCTTTATCCTTTCTTTGAGAGCTTTTATTTCTCTCCCTTTCTCAGCCACATTTTGCTTGGATTTTTCATACTTCTCATTCAGCTTGGCCAAATTCTCCTTGGCTCCATTCAGTTCTGTCATCTGGGCTTTGAGGGCCTGGATCTCACTCATCAATTTCTGCATGTCGAGGCTCGGAGCCTGCTCTGTAGTTGGTGCTGGTGCTGTTGTTGATGTTGATGGTGCTGTCGATTTTGTGGGAGAAGGGGTAATATTTGGGGGCTCCTCAAGGTTTATAACCTCTGGAGGGGGCTGAGAAGTCTGGCCTCCCTCTTTCTGCTGTAGAGCTGCCTGCAGTGCAGCCTCTGTGTCTTCCAGCCTCCCTTTTGTCTACACTAGTTGCTTGTGCAGTGCTACCAGTAATGTAGCTACCTCCTGGTCTTGCCTCTGCTGAGAAAGCTCATCTATTTGGGGGTAAATGGTTGTTGGGAGCTTCACCTTCCTTCTTAGGGCTGCAAGGTCTACATCTCTTATCTTTAGCAGTGATTGTATGGCTTTTGGGTCCTTGGGGTCATGCCCAAGCTCTATAATTATATCCTACAAAGACTTGATCCTGTTGTCTTTGGCCAGGGAGGATGCCTTCTCCAACTCAAGTTGGGTAGCTGTATTATTTAGGCTGTTTTCCAACCTATTAGCCAACATTGTTTTGTCTGCAATTGTTGCATAGACCATCTCACCCGTTTGCTTGTGAAGCTCTATTTGGTCCATAGGGTGGATGTCTTTTGCAAGAACCTCAAGGTTGGTTCTTATATAGTTTGCAACCGACTGTGGCTGCAGCATGGTGGGCATGAAATGACTCATGGTCATTTTTCCTTCTGTGATGTCATAGGCTGACATAAGCCTTTGTTGATTGGTGGGGGCCATCTTCAGCAACTGGTTGTAGATTTGGAGCCTGAGTGGCTCATTTCTCCTGTTGATCTCAATAAACTGTTGCTTGATGCCTGCCTCTGTTCTCCTTTGATGGCTTGAGGAGATGACCTCTCCTCCAATAGTTCTCTCTTGTTCCTACTGAAAGGAACTGGCAAATGCCTCCATACTTGGTGGGCTCGTTCCCAACGATTGCCCCATAGGCATTTCTTCCTCAGAGAGGGGATATAATCTCTGCCTTTTCTCCCCTTGATTTGTTGATGTGGTGAGAAGAGTCTCCTATTCTCTGTCCCTCTTCTTTCCCTTTTCCTCCTTTTGTGGAGTTTGAAGCACTGAGGCCTCCACTGCCTTTTCTTGCCCAGGGGGCATTTTCTCTTGAGCATGTTGCTCAGTGGGTGTTGGGGCTTCAGCCATTTACTCTTGCTGCATAGGCTGCCCCTCTTTTTGATGTTCTTCTTGTTGTTCAACCTCCTTTTCTATTTGTTGTTCTGTTTGCTTCTGTATCCTAGGAGGTGGCTGTTCCTGCTCTACTTTCTTACCTTTATCTTTGTTTGACTCCTGTTGGGAAACTCCGGCTGCTTGCTGCTGGGCTGTGGAAGATGAGGCAGCTGCTCCAATTTGCCTTTGATAGGAGGAAGAAACCTGCCCACAAGTTTCCAAGTCAGCCTCCTTTTCAATATTGCTTGCTTCTCTTCGTAGCATTTCTTCTTTACCAATTGGCTCTTCTAAGGTGCCTTCTTTCCAGCTTAGGGCATTGGCATACTGCTCAATATGAGGCAATTTCACATGATCATAGCCACCCAATTTGTATTTTATCCTCCTAAGGGAAATGAAGTGATTAGGGTCATAAGGAACCCATTTGAAACTGGTTTGAAGTCTGAGGGTCTCTAGGATCCTATCAGCATCCTTCCATCCTTCCTCCTTTTTATTGTACAAAAATGGGCCTAGCTGATTTCTCACCTTCAGTTGCACTTTCTTATTTTTGCTTTGGAAATGGACAAAGTCTGCATTTCCAAATTGCCTAAAGTACTCTAGGGCAAAGGGTCTCATATGGACATATTTTGGCAACCTATAAGGACTCAACTCATAGCCATATACTCTGATTACTGAATGGTGTTGGTAAAGGTACCAATAACCAATGTTGTAGGCCTTTGAGAGCTGAAGAATTCTTTGCATTTCCTCTGTCAATCTGGGAGGAGGGACACCCAATAATAAAGTCATAGCTGGATGGATGAAAAGGTCAATGAATTCACAGTAGGTGTAAGGTGAGGAAGCTAGAATATGGCAGACTGAAGACCAAAACACAACCGACCTTGGGCTTCCCTGGGCATCTAGCTTTTTGAGAGGGACAGGAAGGCATCGGGCTGATAAAACAAGAATAAATGATATATGTATCTGGTGTATTTAAACACCTTTTCCCTTTCTAGATTCATTAGTTGCTCATGAATCCTGTTGGCAATAAAAGTAGCAAAATCATAATGTACAGCAGGAGGCATTCCTGGGGAGAAAATGGACAACATGGCCATAATGGTTTCATCCAGATCCTCATATGACCCATAACCCCGGATGTAACTGATCAAATCCACCAACATTTTTCCGAGCTCATTAAGATATTGATATGCTATGGGAAGGGCAGTGCTCACAGATTGATATTCAGGCTGAATAAACAACTGATTAATCCTGGCAATCTGATCACTAGACAACTTGCCCCCTTTCGTTATCAAGTCATGGATGGAGAGAGGAGTTAGGGGTTTTGTGGTGTGAAAGTGGAGCATTTCATTGATGGCCTCAGGGGTGATATGGAACAATACTGAGCTTGAAAGGCTGAGGACGGCTCTCTGACAGGGGTCATAGCTCGACCTGCATTGATTTATCAAGTCTGGGAGGACATTGACTTGAGGAAGGTTGAAAATGGGTATGTGGGAGTCCAAAAATCCTAAGGTATCAGCCCCATTGAGATATTGGGCCTTTAACTAGGATTTTGGGAGTCCCAAAATCCTAAGGGACTGTAGGGACTGGCAACTATGTTTTCCAGTGAATTATGCCTTTCAGGTTTTCAGTCCACGAATGCGCAGACAGAGTGGGAATTCAGGAAAAGGTGATTGTATATGGGTTCAGTAGGCAAATTTTGACCTTGCCACTATGAAGGGATGCTGGTTTACCGAGAATTTACTGGTAAATTGGTTGTAATTAATGTTGTTTAATTGAGTGCTGTAGAATTATGGACAGAAGCAAGATCTGGGGGGATGCTTCGGGTAAATACCTGGTAAATTGCCGGCAATGGTCACAAATGCAAGCAGGTGGGAGGCGGCAGCGTCCTTCAGGTTGATATTTGCAGGTTGGTGACAGGTGGTCGTAAATTACATGCAGAGGTGAGCAGTAGTTCAGTTTGCAAAAGTGAGAAAAAACGCGAAAATTGGCTAAAATATGGACTTTTGGGATATTGGCGCGCTTTTTGGATGACGTCAGCATGATGTCATCAGGTGGGGTCAGGGTCGGGTGATGTCAGCATGACGTCATCAGGTGACGTGGAAGTTTGTGAGTGGTCCACAGGGATTGCACAGATGGCGGACACGTAGGAGCGCTGGTGGTCAGGGGTGCTGACAGGGCGCTGAGTGGAAGTGACGTGGGCGGGCATGGCGCTGGCGTGGGCAGGTGGTATAGTTGATCGGTAAGTGGGTTTTCTCGGACTGCCTTCTATACAGTCGCGGTATAGTCAGAAGGCAATCCGAGAGAATCTGGGGGTGACGCGTGGCAGAGGCCTGACGTCACCCTCTGACAGTTTCTCAGAAGGTATCTTTCGGACATGGAGGCCCGTCCGATATCATGTGGGCTGTTGGATGGGAAAGCCCAGATCCGACAGTCGACGAGTCGATGAGTTGCAAGTATGATATGGAAGGCGGGCAACATAAATATTGATATTTTTGGAGATACGAGCCCGGCGGAAACATTAGCAAAAGTGGGTTTTCGAGTTATTTTGCAGAGTTATGGGTTAAATGGATTCTGCGAAAGTTAACTTACAACACGGGTTTTTCGCTAATTAATCCAAGCAAATCTCGGATTAATCCCAGGATTAATTTTTTGGCGCTCTTTGGGTCGCGCTCAAATTTTTTTAGCGCCTGAAGACATTTGGGAGTCATACATAGAGCTACAATGCTCGGGGAAGGGGATACTTAGATTTTTTGGGTTTTTGCCAAGTTTTACATAGTAATAGGGGAATAGGGGGGTATAGGGAGTTAAATAGTGATAAGTTAGTAGTTAATATGAGTGAAAGAGGTGGATGGGGGGGAATACTAAGTTTTTAAGAAATCAACTTAGCTTTTAGGAAGTAGATCAAAATGAAAATAATATTTGCACAAGAAATGTGGCTTTTAAAGAAACTTAGAACCAACAAAAGACTTTGTTTTTCTTTGTGTACATGGGTGGCATAGGGATGTTAGTCATGAATGTGATAGGGGTGATTTGGAAGTTGGACATGCTCCATTATGCTTTTGCAAGACTGCTGCACAATAGGCCATTTGTACTGGCACCATGTTTTTTACCTTTGCTTTAGGCTAGTGCTATGCCATGAACCAAACTTTATGCAACCCCCTCTACCTACCCACTCTATTGCCTAGCATTTTTTATTACTCCAAGGAGGGTGCACTTAGATTTGCAAACCCTTTTGTGCCTTTTCTTTTCCTTTGGCTTTTCATTTGATTCTCTATCTAAAGCTACCCTTATTGCTTCCAAGGCCCCAGATTAAGCAGTTGGGAACCTTTTTCCTCTACCTATCTACTTTACCTGCCAAGATTGAGCTATTTGGACAGGTTTCTTTCTCTAATCTATAACAAAAATTGAAACATGGCATGACCCAGCTTAGGCTGTTGGATCACCCATATAGAAGTAGGGAAACATCAACCAAAACAAGTATACTTCTCCCACAGGAATATGAGATCTTTGTATCATCAAAGTAGATCATATTGGCACTTCCCTTGCCAATCATGAAAAATGAAACCTATTGGTATAGGTAGCTAACAGTGGTTCCACTTGGGGATGGTTTTTCTTTTGAAAGACCAAGAACAACAGGTCAGAATGCCTTGGCCCTTGACATGCCCCTACCAAAACTTGAAAACTTTTTCTTTGTACTTCAAAACTGGAGACTTTCACCTATGTGGAACTTCTGGAATATAAGGCCTTTTTCTGCTTATTTACAACAATCTTTTGAACTGAACTATTTGTATGCTGAAAGAAAATATATATACAACCGACTATGTACATGAGGAAAGACCCTGCTACATGCATGGAAAGTAGTCAAAATAATGCTTCAACATCCTGCCATTGACAGGACCTTCATTTAAGTCAGTTTCATCCAGATTTTTTAAGAAGTAGGTGTTGCACTGCTTGGATAATAAATGGTCCTCTCCAAAGAGAATCAAATTTTCCATGTTTCCCTTTATCTTCCCTTCTTGAGTCCCACTTGAGGACTTTGACAGCTACGCTGAAATCTTCAGCCTTAGTCCTTCTGTCAAAAGCCTTTTTTAACTTTTCTTGGAGAATTTGTACTCTGCTATAAACTTGGTCTCTGGTTTGCTACAAACATATTATCTGATTGATCCTTCTTTGCATGTCATTGGGCTCAGCTTGACTTTCTTGAAGAAGTTTCATAACAGGAACCCCTAGTGATGAAGGAAATTTGGCTTCTAATCCATAGACTAACTCATATGGGCTGACACCAATGGATCTCTTGTTTGTTAGCCTATCTGCCCATAAGGCATTGACAAGTTTCTTATGCCAATTCTTCTTATTTTCTTCCAACACCTTCTTGATGATGTTTATCAGGATTTTATTTGATGATTCAGCTAGGCCATTTCCTTGAGGGTAGTATGCAGTGGAATGATCCAAAGTAATATGAAATTTGTGGCAGAAATTCACCATTTTCTTGGATCTAAAAGCAGCAACGTTGTCTGTTATTATCTTGTTGGGACAACCAAATCTGACAATATGTTGTTCTCCAAAAACTGAATGATTACTAAATCATTTGCCTGTCTACATGGGATGGCCTCAATCCATTTGGTGAAGTAGTCTGTGGCTGTGAAGATCCATCTATGTTGGCCTGAAGATGAGGGATGAATTTCCCCAATGAAATCCAAGCCCCACTACTAAAAAGGTCTCTCTGTTGCAACAGGCCTTAAAGGGAGTGGCAGTAATTTTCTCTTTCCCTCAAATATTTGACACTTATGGCATGAATTGGTAAAATTTTTGACATCAGGGAACAAAGTGGGCCAATAGTAACCAACCCTCAGTATTTTATCCATAGTGGACTTCCAATACAAGTGTCCACCACAATCACCTGCATGAAATTCTTTTATGACATTGTTAGCCTCATTCTCAATTAAGCAGTTTAGAAATATACCCTCATGGTTTTTCCAAAGAAAATTGCCCTCTATTACACAAAATCTTGAGGCTTTCAATTTTAAAAACCTACATTTAGTTATGGACAATCCTGGGGGAGCACACAGGTTTTGCAATATATAACAGATATCAGAATACCACAGAGATTGTTCAAAGGCTACATCGATCTTTGAAGTCACCAGCTCCGGTTCACTGTCCAGTTGGTTGATGTCCAAGGCTTGGAAATTTGTTTCAGACATTAATTTGGCCAAACCTTGCCCTTTTATCAATTTTGTAGGTTTTATTTCAATGTCAAATTCTAAGATGTTGGCAATCCATTTTCCTCTTCTACCCTCCAAGTTTTCTTGAGTGAGTATGTCTTTGACAATGGGACTTGGTACATAAGCTATAACATGGGAGTATAGAATATAGATTCTAAAGTCTCTGATGGATTTGACCAAGGCATATGCTTGCTTTTCCATGATCTGCTCAGAAAGATATTTCCAATGATATATTGAAGCCTGCAAATGACCTCCTAGTTTCAGAGATAGAGCCATTTAAAGTTGTTTGACTCAAGTCAAATGTCAGAAAAGTTAAAGGTGGTTGGAGACCCTTTTTGGTGATTCACTAAAGTTGGCAAAGAAGCCAAACCCAACAATAATGATAAAAGAGAAGCAAATATTGGACTAAGTTGACTTGGTGTGACAACAGAGTAGTAGCAAGCATTCCCATTGGCCATAGGTGGATCCCACCCTATAGCTTGGCTCGATAGAATGTTACTGGTGGTACAGCCTTGAAGGATTTGATATAGTGCTCAAACAAATTGAGCAGGATGATACCAGTAGATGACGACTTCTTGGTGAAGGCATCTTGACAAATGTACCCTAAATGTTTGCAAAGGGCACTCAATGTTATGTGCCACGAGATAGGCATTGGGACATGGAGGAAAAGCACGAACCTATTGGAGTTGAGAGGGAGGTCTCTACTCCAACAACTCGGCCACTGAGGGCTAGTCGAGAAGGATAACAGAGTTTCAATCAAAGAGATTCATCCTAGAGGATAGTTATGAAATGGCTTGGACCCTTGAAAATATTTAATAAAGTAAATCAGTGCAAAAAAGGCCTCGAGATTCTTTCTCTCACCTTTGACATAGGACGTGGTAACATATTATTGGTAGGTGATGATGTGAGCACCATCCAATGGCAGTGTGACACATGGAAGGAAGTTTTGGAATTTTCTAGTACCCAAAAGGCCCATTTTTGGTGGAAATGTGGACCAACCACATTTTGACATGTGACGTAGGTGACATCAGTGTGATGTCATCCTACTGGTTGTAGCCCGACAATGGTTTTACGTACACAAAGTGAAAGCGTTAGGTAGTGTCGAGACACGTTGGAATTAACAACCACGTAGGCAAAGACCAATGATAAGTGAGGGAGTGGACCCCGCCAGACAACTCGGCTTATAAAGGGAATCGTGATAGTTTTGTAATGGTGCACAGAGAGGAAGTGTTAGGTGGGATGCATTAGGTTGATGACATTTTTTGATAGAACATAATCCAATTAAAAAGGCGTTGAGTCGACCTGATGGGATAGCTATGCCTACCAAGAGAAGTTGAATGATTTTATAGAAAATGCATGTGAAAGTGCGAGGGCTTGGGAGCTTGGGAGCTATGAGATGTGTGTCAGATGAAGGTGTATGCAACAAGTAAATAATAAGGGTACGTGAGTAGTTAATAAAGGGAAATAAGCCCTCAGAAGCCTTAAACAAGTTAAGCACCTCAAGGCTTAAACCAGTGGTAACAACACCTAGTCCCATGGCAAGAAAACAAGTAAAGGCGATAACAAAAGGAGCTAAAGGAAAACAATTGATGGAATTTCTAACATTTTCAATTAAAATTAAAAGGGGTAAGAAAGTTTATATTTGGTAGCTCTTTTGATATATATTTTGTGGCCTTTGGTATGAATGATTCAACAACTAATTTGGAAATGCAGTTTTGGCAAGGCCTCTGGGTCTATAGAAAAGTGCTTAGGAACTAGAATGAATGAGTTGACAACCAAAATTGTTATTTGATTCAATGGTGAATTCCAAGAGCTTTGATTCAAGGCAGTGAAATACCATGATGCATAGGAGAAAATTAATGGATCGTGTCTTGAAACAAAATTATCCACTCTTGATCTTCATTGCACGCTAGGATGAATTAAATGAGAAAAATGGCCTGAGGACAAATGTATATTTTACCAAAGCATATAGATTCAATGTTGAAGTACAATATAAGCTCCATTGGAAATTAAGAAGAATGGAGAGCCTTGTTAGAGAACATAGTTTTTACTGTCAATTAATTCTCAGCATGGATAAATGATCATGTGCTCATTCTCTGAATTAATGGTGTTACAGTGATCAAGTAACTAGATGTAACAACAACATGAATATCCATGCTGGAAGAAAGAGAAGGTTGTAGCCTTCTGTAGGCCAGCACCTACGTACTAGTATCTTGGTTAGTGCAAGAGCTAAAGGGGGTTGTAGCTCCCTTCTAGGAGTAGCTGGAAAACGACAGAGAGTTGTAGCTCTCTGCAGGTTGCAGCCTGCATACTGGTAAAGGACTGCACCAGTAAATTGTAAACAAAAGTTTCTAATTAAAGAAAGATAGAGACGAATTGTAGCAGGTGGTTTTCACCCACATTGGGTTTCCACCTTATATCTTGTGTTCTTGTGTGTGATTGTCTTTCTGCTCTGTTTTACTGTCTCTGGTTACTGGTTATTTGATTTTGCATCACATATTAACAATCATCATCAGAAAGTTAAAGTAAATTAAAAGTTTGTTTTGTATATGCGGGTTATCTTCTGAATAGTTGCGTATATACGTTGTTTTATTTAACTGAAGTAGCGTATACAATTTGGTTTTAAGAAAAGGAATATTTGACCTGATAATACTGATTCAACCCCCCCTCTCAGTATTATTTCCAACAATTGGTATCAGAGCAGGTCCTTCTGAAGGAGCTTGATCGCTTGAAGGAAGATCTTTCATCATGGGCAACTACGAGAGGGAAGCATCAATCAGCCCACCATTTTTTGATGGGACAAACTTCGTATACTGGAAGGTAAGAGTTACTGCCTATCTTCAATATCTAGGTACTGAAGTCTGGGATATCATAGATACAGGGTATACTTTTCTAGCATCAACTCCCATAGATCCGGCTGAGAAGAAGAAATATGAAATGAATGCAAAGGCAGTCAATACTCTTCTAGGATGTCTATCTCAATCAGAATTCATGAAGGTTATGCAGTTTAAATCCGCAAAGGAAATATGGGACAAGATTGTTTTGAGCTATGAAGGAGATGATCAGGTAAAACGAGCAAAACTTCAAACCCTCAGGATTCATTATGAAAATCTCAAGATGTATAATGATTAAAGTGTGGCTAATTATTTTCTTCGTGTAGATGAGATTTTTAATTGTATGAAAAGCTTGGGTGAAGAAATAAAAGAGGCTGTTGTGGTTGAAAAAGTTCTAAGATCTTTGTCCTCTATATTTGAATCTAAAGTTTCTGCTATAGAAGAAAAGGAGAATCTACAAAACCTTAAAATGTCTCAGCTGCACGAAATTATAACTGCTTATGAGATGAGGAAAGGAGGTCCGTTAGACAGGAGAGTAGCTGCCTTCAAGGCTTCAGGCAAAGGAGAGTACTATGAGTCAGGACACGTGTCAGAAGAAGAAGAAGAATCAAATTTTGTCAGAAATATTCAACGGGGTACTGGAAGATTCAGAGGTAAGTTACTTTTCAAATGTTTTGCTTGTGGAAGAGTAGGTCACTATGCTGCCAAATGTCCTCATAAGGATAAGATTTACAAGGGGAAGGAACCTGTTAGATGGAACAAGAAACAAAATGCAAATAAGAAAAGATATTACACTCATGAAGATAGTGATGGACTATCAAATAGCGATGAAGATGAACGAGGTAATCACTATAAACTCTTAATGGCCTTTGAAGATGATGATTACATGAATGCTATAGATGTAGATGGTTTTTATGAAGACATTTCTAGACTGAAAACATGTTTAGAAGAAAGGAATGTGATCATTGATACTTTGCAATGTCAACTTGATGGAAAGGAAAAATCTCTTGAGAAGTTAGAATGTGAAATTGTTGGCCTTAGAAAAGAAATTGAGAAAACAAAGGTCCTTAATCTCAAATTTGTTAAAGGATCTGAAACTCTGGATGAGATTATCAATGTGAAGCATTCCCATCTAATCAAGACAGGTCTGGGGTATAATGGGGAAGCATCTTAAGCTTCCACCTCCAAAAGTTATCTTGATGCAGCAAGAAGGAGTGAACAAAGGCCTAATAGAAATCATCAGGTAAATCAAGGACAGTCTTACTCAAGAACAAACAAAGACTATCAAGAAAATCGAGGGCATGCTACCTTAAGTACAAACAAAAGCTACAACCAGCCACAGGTAAAACCTTCCCAATTTTCTTCAAGAATGGATGTCAGTAGGAAATACAATCGGTTGGATGATAATCGCAGGAATTTCTTCAATGGCCAATGTTTCTCTTGCCATAACTTTGGTCACAAAGAAGCTCAATGTGTTGCCTATAAGACAATCATGACTAGAGAAGCTCAAAACCAAAGAAGTATTCTGCAATCACGAAGAGGACCTATAACAACTTTTCCGCCCTTGAAAATGAAATTGAATGTTCCATTTGTAATAATTGTGGTCATGAAGATTCTGAATGCAGGAGCAGGTTTTGGAAGACAACTCAGAAGGAACAAACCTCAAGTGCCAAAACATGGAGAATGAAGGAACCGCAACCAGAAAGATGTGGGATAGCTTTATATGTGGAAGGATAGGAAAATCAATGGTACATGGTACCTGTGCGTGGTAGTTGACAGGTTCAGTAAGATGTGTATTCTGATACCCTATAAAAAGACCATCTATAGAGAAGAAGCAACCAACTTGTTCTTTGGACAGGTATGGGTACACTTTGGGACACCAAGGAGCATCATTTCAGATAGGGATACAATATTTCATATTACATTTTGGACTACATTGTGGGAAAGGATGGACATGACGTTGAAGGGATCTATAACATTCCAACCACAGAAAGATGGGTAAAGAAAAGTAGTCAATAGGACTTTGGTGCAGCTTCTAAGGGGTTACAACCAGAAGTATCCAAAGACTTATGATAAAAATATGGTATATATACAACATTATTATAACATAGCAGTCCACACTTCTATAGGAAAGTCCTCATTTGAAACTTGTTTTGGATATTTTCCACCTTCACCTTTGGATATTGCATATGGGTAGTAAGAAGGAGTAAAGGAAGACACTATCCCCATCTCTGCTTCTCTTGTCATGGTGGCTCTTGGTGTAGCTACTACATATGGGCAGTAAGGATGAGTGAAGGAAGACATTAAATGAGATGCTTTGAGGGCTGAAAAATTTATAGAGAAGGTCAGGCAAATATATCTATAGGTACAAGAAACACTACAAAAGTTGCAAGTGAAGTATAAGGCTAGGCACAATCAACATATAATAGAGAAATCATTCAAGGTGGGAGAAAGAGTATGGCTATAGATGAAAAAGGAGAGGCTATAGGGGCCTGGTAAGAAAATGAAGGCTCTAAGGTATAGTCTCTTTGAGATACTAGAAAAGGTGGGTGATAATGCCTATTGACTTAGTTTACCACCATATATGTGCATTTACTCAATTGTAAATGTAGAGAATTTGAAACTCTGAGACTTCCATGCTAGATTAGGAAGTGGAACAGGTCCTACCCTCTGTGGAGAATTTGGCACTAAATGCTTATGAAAAGGTTACAGAAGATATCACTTTGCAAAAGAGCTCCGAAAATTTAAGACAAGGGCAACAAGACCTTGGCAGATTGGGTTGAAGGGACAACTTACAGGCAAAGCAAAATGGCACAGAAGAGAGAAGGTGGAGGAAAAACTTCCTCACCTCATTCAATAAAATATTTTTGGGACAAACATCCTCCTAAAATGGGGAAGTGTGATCCGAATTGGATCATTATATTGTTTTTAATCCATCTCAATGCATTTGGAGTGGAAAAAGTAGAGGAATCAACTCAGGGGACTGTTTTTACCGGCGAGACCAATTTTGGCTAAACAGGGTCTAAAAACCTTCTAAGAGTGTTTTGAGGCATCAAAAGATGTTTTTAGTGGTAAAAATTTGTTCATTTAGTGCAACAGATTTACATGCTACTCTACACACACATAGATTTCCAAGTGTTCAAGAATCACATCAATCGAAGTCCGTATGCAAAAGTTATGCCACTCAGAAGTTGACCTTCATATTTTCATACCTATAGTTCAGGAGGATGACACGTCAGCCCCCATTATTCATGAAAAAGAGGATAGCCACATGTTTTTGATTTAAAATACTATAAAAGAGTCTATTTTGTAACTTTAGTTAAGTTTTTATGTAGCCAATATTAACCACTAGTAGGCTATCGAGTTATGTTATAAGCGGGCCACTAGGAGGAAGAGACATTCGATTCTGTTGCAATAATTTTGTTCCATAGCTTGTTGCACAACATTTTGTCACTATATTTGTACTCCCCATTCCACGATCCTAGAGGACTGCTACAGTGAACCTACATGATTTCCCATCATGAATAAACTCCCATTATGTCCCTCTTCATGAGCAGAACAATTCTCTTTTGTATCATTTCCCAATAATCTTCCTTTTACCCCATTTTACAAGACTGGCGCTAATGACCCATTCTCTCCACATGCTGATTTTTAGAGATTAAAACCAGTACTAGCAATGTACGATGCAACTGAGCCTTTTTTCAATTGCATCAATCCTCTTTTGGAAAGTTTTTTAAATATGGAGTTGAAGCTTCCAGGTCTAGAAGCTTTGTAACAGAAGTCTGGTAAATGGTTGGGCTGGATGGAGCCGAGGAAGTTAGTTTGGGCTCCTTTCCCTTATTAATATGGAACAATCCCAAGAGAAAAGGCCTCTCCCATAACTGGATTCACACCTTTCCAGCTAGTCTATGGTCTGGAAGCAACTTTACCAATTGAATGTGAAATTCCCTCACTCAAGCTAGCTTTCAAACTTCCCCCTAAGAGCTCTCCTCAAGAAGAGCACCGCTTATATTTAGAGTGATTAGATGAGACCCGCTGTCTTGCTACTTTAGTCATTGAAGTACATAAAAAGTAGGTTAAGTCCCATTTTGACCAGTTAGTCTCTCCATGTGCTTTTCCTGAGGGTGATTTGGTTTTACTGTGTGATTATGCTAATGATAAGCTAGGGGAAAGTAAGTTCTAACCGATGTGGTATGGGCCCTACATTGTTAAACGTGTGTTACAGAAAGGGGCCTATGAGTTTAATGATTATGATGGCAATCCCTTAGACAAGCACTATAATGGGCTTTATTTCAAAAATTACTATGCTTGAGTCATATTGCATGGCTAACTCTTTTGTACAATAGTGTGTTATTAATTTTTGTGCAGTGTGGTTTGGTATGTTGTTTTTCCAACAAATTTCCTTCTTATTATGTCATCACTTGCTTTGTAGATGTCTGTGACTCCTGACATCGGTTTCGTTGATGGTGTTTGCGGTTGTATCCGGAATCTATCATCCGCGACATGGGACATTTATGACCCCCATGGTGAGTTGATTGATCTTCAAGGTATTTTTTTAGGTCAAACAACTAATAGCATTGCTGAGTGTAGTGTAGTTACCAAATTGTTATTGGAATCTATTGCTCTTGACATTCAGGAATTGGTTGTCAACCTTGATTCACAACTTGTTGTGCTTCAACACAACGGACAATATTCCATCAAAAATCCTTAGATATTGATAATGTATCTATGTATTCATCTATTGGAGAGAAATTTTTATCACATTACATATCATCATATTCCTAGACATATGAATACATTAATAGATGCATTAGCTAATTATGTGTTGGATAGACATTTGTGAAATATGTGAAAAAACCAAAACATTTGTACCATAGTAAGTAGAAAATATAACATGTATATATATGTCGATAATGTTTGAGTGTCATACATCAAAACCCCAAAAAATAATATATGTGTTCAAGTACATCCATGGCTCACAGGCCTCAAAAATGTAAAATGATAATCCTCTGGACTACTCGGCATGGTGCTCATAATAGCACATTATTGCTCATACTACACGAGTCAGTAGTTGGCAAATCTAGTTTGATACACCACTGTGTGCCACTGATACTAGCATGGGATGTCACCTACTAGGTATTCTCTAGGATACCTGGTGAGCCCTAGTATTGCAGGAATAATGCTGCAACTCTTGCGACTCCCTTCTTTACTTTTATCAACCCGGTAGTTCGTAACAAACTTGGAAGCGACGGTGCTATATGCACAAGTACTAGCTCTTGCCGCGCCTGTCACTTGATCAGCTGGCACAAGTCCGCTAGGAGCTTAAGCCAACTTCTAAGAGCTCTTAGAAGAAACTTTTAACTGTGATAGACAAAGACTAACTCAAAATAGGCTAGTCTACTTGCGGAAAGAAGCTGAAAGCTGAAAGGAAATGCAAACCCTAGCCAACCCTAGTCTTATTGACTAACCCTACTGGTGCAAGAAAAGGGATGAAAGCGGTGGAAAAGGATGCCATTGACTTTTAGAAAGGTAAAATGCATGTGACTAAGCTACTTCTACCATAAAATCTGGAAAAAAAACATCTTTTTGTATTTTTGAGTAATTTTACAGAATTATTATGCATGTGTTTTAACTGTTTTTTACTGTGCAGAGATTTTTGATGAAAGGAAATGGAGTAGGCACTTGTGGAAGGTTGGGAAGGTGAGAAGAGGGCCTAAGGGGTCCCTAGCACCCTTCGGGAGAGTTTCACAGTGTTCGGATCTCAAGAAACCGCTTTCCTGAGCTTCTACAGGAAGTCTGCAAGGGTTCTATAGGATGTACTGTAGCTTCTACAGGATGTTCTAAAAGGGAATTTTGAAGGGTTGATGGAGGAAAAACAGTGGGAAACTGGAAATGAAGGATAGATAAGGATGTTAAGGGGTCTAGGACCTAGTAAATGAGGCTAAGGAATGATGAAGATGACTGGATTTATTTGAGGATGGAGGGAGCAATGATGCACAAGAATGTAGAAATTAGGGCAAAGGAAGGAAATTTGGAAAATGAAGGGAAGGATTCTGGGTTAGGGGGTTGGAGCAGGTGGTATGATGGAGGAAAGATAGGTAGGGAGGTATTACAGATGCTCTGTACACTATTTCTTAGAACGCATCGAAGAAAGACTAGAAAAATCAGAGATCTAGCTATTTTGACCTACTTTGACCTACAAACCAAAAAATCATCCAATATAACTATGGAAACTAAGCAAGAACAGATCCTAAACATGCAAGTACAACTGGTATCAACTTTCCTAACTAAAAATCTAACACTAGCAATTGCATGAAGAGGCAAAAATAGTGTCTTTGTGGTAGCAAGTATGCCTTGGTCTCATCTCATGGTCCCAAGGAGGGAGAGGTGAGATCAAGGGTTGCCTGATGGCCTTTTCTGAAGATATTTTCTATACTCAAACTATCAAATCAACCTGAAGCATGAAAAGCTATTTTAATCATAAAAAACAACCTAAGTAACAAAACAAGATTTTAACCTAAATAACAGATTTTATTCTAAGAATGCAGCAAGGACACATAAAAGTACACAAAGGAGGTATTGGGCACTTGGATTGGGCCCAACCCCAAGAGCTACAGCCTCCTAAGGAAGATTAGAGCTGGTGCAAAGGTGGATTCATCTTTATTGATCAAAAGGATAGTTACATCCCAAAACCTGTCTACAAGAAAAAGCTTGAAAATGTGTTGAAATGCAGAGCTAACCCACTGACTAGAATCTTACTAACATATGACCAACTCCTACCTAAAAACTAGCTAACAACTAACTACAAACTGACTACAAACTGACTAACTCCAATGAGGCCCTAAGCCTTCTTATTTATACAAATTGAAGACCCCAACAGTCCTCGTAAACTTTAGGTACTCGACTGCCAAAACTTGCAATTAAAAACAATCTTACTTGACTTGCTTGGCTGCCCCTTGTGCTTCAAGTTTTTGATGGAGAATTGGAGGTAAGGGCTCATAAATAAACGGGACACCTTCCTACAAATCCTCTCCCTTGTTCCTCCACGAATTTGGCTGCCAAGTGCTCATTTAAATCTTTGATTTTGTCTCAAAATTGACCAAAAATATGCATAAAGCACACATTAGACTTGTTGTCATAATTACTAACCCAATTCACTCTATTAGCATAAATATAATAAAAAACATGCAATAAAATAACAAGAATGGTGGATTAAGTTGAATTAGGAGGCTAAATGAGCCCATATAATTACCCATTTTTGGGGCTCATCATCACCCCCTACTGAAAGTGTTGCTCATCCTCTGAGCCACTAATCTATCTCTTCATCTTTGATGGCCCTAGTGGCCTCCAGATCATCCCAAGCTTCTGATGTGGCCTTCTCATGTGTGCCATAAAATTTTGCCTTCTTTTACATGTCCTTCCATTGATCCTCTTACTCTGCTTGCTTGAGTTCTTGTGCTTTTCCTGGCCTTGAAATACATGGATGCCTGCCTTTTTTTTTCTTTTTGTTTTGTAGGTGTGCTTAATGTAGAAAGCATAACTGCTGCCTCCCTTGCCAATATCTCAGGTGATTTCTCCTCTTGCTGTTCTTTTTCCTTGCTTCGTGTAGAAATCCCTGTGTCAACTGTTTCTGTGTGTGTTGCTGAGATCTCAGGGTGTGTCTTTTCCTTTTGTTTTTGTGTGCCTGCTTTGGCTGTGGTAGCCTTCCTTTGGGCTTTTTCAGCCTTCTCTATCCTACTTTACATCCTCTTTTCCCTTGGTGTTTTCGTTGTTGTTTCTTCCTCTATTTTAGGCTTAACAATCTAGCCCATTTCCCCTTTTTCTTTTTGTTCTTTCTGTGCTTGAATGTCTTGTGTTCCTTCACCATTGGTTTTCTCACCCCCTTCAATGTCTTCTCCCTCCTCACTACTGGATGGGGTGATTTTTTCAGCCAAATATGAAGATTTCCCAAGATATGGGGACAGCGTAGGTGTGTTAAGCATCTTCCACCAATAGTTTGATGAGTCCATGGTGGGCTAACTTATCTGGACTCCCTGTCTTAAACTTAATCTGGAGTATATGAATCCTTCTGTCATTGTGCTTATACCCCTTCTGAACACCAAATGTAGGGATGGAGACAATAATTTTGAAGAAAACAGGGGAAAATTGTGGTTTTCTACAAAATAGGCAGCTTTCTTTTTAATGAAATTTCTCCCTTCTTAAAGCTTAATCCTTCCCTAAAATTGCATCATTTCTTTTGCAGAAACATGCAACAGATAAAACTATTTGTTTTCTTCTTGTTCTTAATAAAAAAAAATATATAGGCAGAAATTTTAAATGAAATTACTCTTCTTTTTTAGGTTTAATCCTTCCTTAAAATTATATCATTCCTTCCACATATTGATAATCAAGGTGGGTATGCATGGAACCTACCTCCTGAAGCCATAAATTTTGCAAAAATCCATGTTTTCTTCTAAAAAAGGCAGCTCACCGCCCTTCTTGTAGAACTGGCTGTAGGTGCTCCTGTAGAACTTGTTACTGCTCCTAGAATTTTTCGTGTTTTTTTTCACAATAGAAATTTGCAATTTTTCCTCTCTTCAAACTTTTCCAACCTGAATTTGCTTCTCCGTTTTGAGAAGAAATCAATTTTTTTGACAAAACAAAGAGCAACTAACACAATTTTTTCTTTCAGAGAGTGGACAGTCTTGCAAATTCATTTTTTCAAACAGGTTTAGTTCCTATGGTTGCATCTCTCCTTTCAGAAGAATGTGAGAAAGAAGAAGACAAACTTCGAATGTAAAGGGAAGAAAAACAGAGAACTGGGTAAAACTCAGAGAAAATATGTAGGCAGACTTTTCACTTCTACTACAGAAGCAAACTTTTCCTTTGATTTTCCAATCTGATGCCATTCAATTCACCACCTTGCACAAACATGCCATTCATAGAGTAGTTTTTTTGAGCCTACCTCATTTTGAGCTTGAAATTTGCTGAAAATTCCAGGTTTTCCCACTCCGGAAAGTTGTGCAGTCTTTCCTGTAGAAACCTTCTTGTAGAAGGCTCTCATTTCCTCTCGAACAAAACTGTGCTTCTTGTAGAATGACGATAGGCGGGAGGTTTAAAAAAAAGGTAGAAATCTTGCAGAGGAACATTGGTTAGCTACTCTCGAAGTAGTGGACGCGTACTCCAGTTGGGGATGTCGTGAAGGCATAGTGAACAAAGAGTGGTGAATGCGTTAACTGAACTGTCTTTTAACTGCTGGCGTGATTTGTGGTGAGGAGATGACGTGGTAGAAATGTGTGTTGGCCCCATGTAGACTACAGTGCTATCACGAAACTTCATGTTTTCTACTTGTTAATCACTTGACATCATGTGCGCTAGAGTTCAGAACATCTGCCAGTACCTGTTATTCTTAATTTCTCATGAGTTGACTAGACACGTGCACTGGGTGATCTTCGAATGAGTGCAATCAAACTAGCTGAGGGTGTCAGATTAATTGGCTAGCTTTATGGCTTAATCCAACCATTTCATTTGTTCATGCACTTTCGAATCATACAGATGTGAATAGAGTAATTGGTTTAGACACTTACCTGTAAGTCGACGTGCTACTTGGTTCTTTTTGTTGCTGCATGCTCATATTCTACTACTGCATACCTGGATCTCTTATGCTATAAGATTTTGCTGTCTGATTTGTGGCTATTTTTTTTGTTCAGGTATCCTCTAGCTGGATCTAAGTTGCAGAAGTCTATTTCATCCTTCAGATTTTCACCCTCATGTTGCTGATGCTGGATTTTGCAGGAGAGTGACTTGTTTTCTCCATAGCTCCGAAACGATAGATCAGATTGACTTGAAACTTTCTGAGAATGTTTCTATCATTCAATGGATGCACGGATTTCAAGAAAAACTGAAAATTGCTGAAGGTGACAGAGTTCAATTTCTCGGAAACCATGCATTAGAATTGGCTAAAACTACTTGGGAAAGTTACTACCACCTATATGCATCTCCCCATGAAACATGTTTTAAAATGGATGCACGGATATGAAGAAAATGCAAAAATGGCTGAAGGTGATGGAGGCTGATTTCTTGGAAACCGTGCACTGGAATTGGCTAAAATTTCTCGGGAATGTTTCCATCATCCCTATACAACTCCCCATAAAACAGTTTTCTAAATGGATGCATGGTTTTCAGGTTAGGGAAAAAACAAATTTCTGCTCCATGTATTTTTGTTTCAAAGCATTCTGCAGTTTTTTGCACAGTAAGAAAAAATGAGCTTGGGCTATGATGCAGGCATGGAAATGATGGAAGAGGGGTTTGAAGATTGTAGGAGGATTTATGAACTCTTTATGAAGCCACCATGTTCGCCAAACTATTTTTTAAAATCCATTTCTGGCTTTCTGTAATTTCTACAGGAACTTCCTGTAGAAAACACAGTTTTCATAAAAGAAGCACAATGTGGTGGAAAAAATGATGGAGAAGGGTGAGGGATGGAATCATGGATGTTTACAAGCCTCATAGATAGATTCTAAACCTTTGGGTCCTCTTCTGAGATCGATTTTGTCTTGTTTGTATTCTGCCTATAAAAGACACAAAACTTCCTGTAGAAGGTGAAATCTCAGTTTGAATGGGACAAAATCTTGGGAAAGGGTAGTGGTCATGGAGGAATCGATTGTGAGGGATGTTTGCAGCTTGGTGCTGACCTCCGTCTTTGTTTTGTTTGATCCTCCTAACCTGCAATGTCCTTCTTGTAGCCTACAATTATTCAACAGAAATAAGGTTTATTTTTCTTTTTCTCTTTTCTTCTTTCTTTTTCTCTTTTTTTTTTTGAAAACAACTAGGGCGCCTCATGGAGGTTTTCACCCTAATTGCCTGCCCTAGGCGCCTCCAAGGGAGGTTTTCACCTAGGGATCTTATTCTTTTTTCTTTTCTCTTCTTGCTAGCCTATTGAATGCCTCATAGAGGTTTTCAATCAATGAGCCAATTTGAGGTGCCTCCTAGGAGGTTTTCACGTTAGATTTTTATTTTCCTCTTATTTTTATTTTTTATTTTTTTATTTTTTCTTTTTTTCTACCCTACCCTACCTGAAAAAAAAAATAAAAAATTTTCAAGTATCAGAATACTTCCAATGGAGCCATGTGCACACCGAGATTAGAGACAAAATGATGTAGAGGCTTGAAATGCATGCTTTGACAGGTATCCAAATTTCAGAGACCAAATGATTTGACTTTGAAGGGATCAAACATAGTTGAGGAAGAGAGTATTGCTACAACTTAGTGACCATCTAGAACCATATCTCAATATAGCTCTGATATCCTTGGTCCTTTTCCTAATCTGGATCATTCTCCATATCTTCTTCTATCATTACCTTCACATCTTCCTCTTTTTGCTAATTTTTCTCTTGAATACATGGAGGATTTGATGGTAACCATAAGAGAGCACTCTCAATCTTTGATTCTGATGTCTTCTCTTCATCAAGTGCAGCCCATGGTTCTTTGATATCCTCTTTTGAATTTTCTTTTGCTGGATGTGGTCCTTCGATGTTGTCAATATAATCTCTTTTTTGCAATACTCTTCTTGAGCTATGGTGAAAATCATTGAGCTCAAGAGGAGTTGTTTGGACATGTTGTGCCTTAGCATTGTAATTGGGTTGAGCTACTCCAATGTGTGGGTTTGGAAATGCTGGTACGGGTAGTTGAGTGGGGGTGTATATTTGAGATGGATGTGGATGGGTTTGTACTTGGGCAGGTGGTTTCCCACTATATACTTGATGAGCCTGCCTGTTATATGGGTTCGAGTTCTGTTTAGAAGGCATCTGGGGCTGTCCTGGTGGAGTAGGAGGCGATGGTTGTGGTTGAGCAGGTGGTGGAGGAAAATGAGCGGGAGGAGTGTTGTACTGGGGCCACCACCCTTGATCAGGTCCATTTCACTGAGGCTGTGGTTGAACGTAGGGGTGAAATGAATGAGAAACTGGTTGGGCATAATATGGAGATGTGAAGGACCGAGGAGGAGGTGTGGACTAGGAAGGATGAGCAAGGGGACCCCAAGAAGGCATGGAATTGGCTTGATAGGGGTTGTAATAGGTCTTGGATGTGCCTTGCATTCCCTGCTAGTAAGGTATGGGTACATGTGGCCTCCTTTGGTTCATATAATAGAGTGGTCCAATGGCTACTTTTGCCCTTTGATATGCAGCTTTGATTCTAGGTAAAGAAGGGCACTGATTCGTAGGATGGTCTTCTTCACAAACAAAACACACTTCTATGGAGTGCAATGGACATTCGTTCCTAGGATGCTTTCTAGTGTACCTGGGACAAAAGATGGCCAAAGAACTCTCTTCTTCCTCGTGCTTCCTTTGGATCCACAAGGTATCTAGTTACATTGCAAGAAACTGCCTCACCTCGCTCTTGAAATCTTCCATCTGATTTGCAAATTCATTTTTGGATAAGGTACTGCTCCAAACATTTATGTCTGTAGCCATTTGCTCAAGAGGAATGTTTTCTTTTTCTTCTCCCCTAGAGGTTCTTCAAAATATGTCTTGCTGTCCACCTAGGGGTTATTAGTCACAACCATCGAAGAAGAGAGAAGGTTGGCTGTGTGAAGCAGTGGGGGTGTTGTTCAAACATTTTTTGACTTATCTCTACTCCTACAAGGCATAGAAGGAAACCTTTCTCATTTATTTTTGTCTTTTTTCTGCTTGTACCTACAAAACTGAAATAGATTGAACTGCAACTAACTAAAATCTATCCTGCTGAATTGAAAATCCAGAATTGAAATGAAAGCGGGAAAGGACTAATCTATTTTGCTGAAATGAAATTGCAGGAATGAAATTCTAGGCTACACTTGCAGAATTGGAATTGCGGAATTGAAATGCTAATCTACACTTGCAGAATTGAAATTGCAGAATTGAAATGCTAATCTATGAAAGTGGGAAATATCTAATCTATGCTTGTGGAAATGAAACGAAAGCAGGAAATGTCTAATCTACTTTTGTGGAAATGAAATCACAGAATGAAAATGAAACAACTACTCTACTCTTGCTGAAATAAACTACTTAGCAGAAAGTTGTAGTAGAAAATAGAAGAAAAGCAGCAATCACAAATACTTTGACACTTCCCCGGCAATGACGCTAAAAGGATGGTGGGCCCCATTATTGCAGCAATCATGCTGCAACTCCTGGGACTCCCTTCTTTACTTTTATCAACCCGGTAGTTCGTAACAAACATGGAAGCGACGGTGCTATATGCATAAGTACTAGCTCTTGTCGCGGCTGTCGCTTGATCAGTTGGGACAAGTCTGCTAGGAGCTTAAGCCAATTTCTATGAGCTCTAAGAAGAATTTTTTAACTGTGATGGATGAAGACTAACTCAAAAGAGGCTAGTCTACTTGCAGAAAGAAGTTGAAAGTTGAAAGGAAATACAAACCCTGGCAAACCCTAGTCTTACCGACTAACCCTACTGGTGTAAGAAAATGGATGAAAGAGGTGGAAATGGATGCCATTGAATTTAGAAAGGTAAAATGCATGTGACTAAGCTAATTCTACAATGAAATCTGAAAAAAACATCTTTTTGCATTTTTGAGTAATTTTATAGAATTATTATGCATGTGTTTTAACTGTTTTTTACTGTACAGAGGTTGTTGATGAAAGGAAATGGAGTAGGCTCTTGCGGAAGGTTGGGAAGGTGAGAAGAGGGCCCAAGGGGTCCCTAGCACCCTTCCAGAGAGTTTCACAGTGTTCGAATCTCAAGAAACCGCTTTCATGAGCTTCTACAGGAAGTCTGCACGGGTTCTACATGATGTACTGTAACTTCTACAGGATGTTTCTACAAGATGTTCCAAAAGGGAATTTTGAAGGGTTGATGGAGGGAAAATGGTGGGAAAGTGGAAATGAAGGATAGGTGAGGATGTTAAGGGGTCTAGGACCTTGTAAATGAGGCTAAGGAATGATGAAGGCGATTGGATTTGTTCGAGGATGGAGGGAGCAATGATGCACAAGAATGTAGAAATTATGGCAAAGGGAGAAAATGTGGCGAATGAAGGGAAGGAGTCTGGGTTAAGGTGTTGGAGCAGGTGGTATGATGGAATAAATATAGGAAGGGAGGTATTACAGATGCTGTGCACACTATTTCTCAAAATTGATCGAAGAAACTAGAAAAATCAGAGATCTAGCTATTTTGACCTACTTTGACCTACAAACCAAAAATATGATGAACAAAAGTTTATTGGCAGAAAATCATGCAAGATAACTATGAAAACTAAGTAATAATACATCCTAAACATGCAAGTACAACTGGTATCAACTTTCCTAACTAAAAATCTAACACTAGCAATTGCATGAAGAGGCAAAAACAATGTTTTTGTGGCAGAAAGTATGCCTTGGTCTCAGCTCATGGTCCCAAGGAGGGAGAGGCGAGATCAAGGGTTGTTTGATGGCCTTTTCTGAAGATAATTTATGTACTCAAACTATCAAATCAACCTAAAGCGTGAAAAGCTATTTTAATCATCAAAAACAACCTAAGTAACAAAACACGATTTTAACCTAAATAACAATTTTTATTCTAAGAATGCAGCAAGGACACATAAAAGTACACAAATGAGGTATTGGGCACTTAGGCTGGGCCCAAACCCAAGAGCTACAACCTCCTAAGGAAGATTAGAGCTAGTGCAAGGCTAGATTCATCTTTATTGATCAAAAGAGTAGTTACATCCCAAAAATTGTCTACAAGAAAAAGCTTGAAAATGTGTTGAAATGCAGAGCTAACCTACTGACTAAAATCTAACTAACATTTGACCAACTCCTACATAAAAACTAACTAACAACTCACTACAAACTGACTAACTCCAATGAGGCCCTAAGCCTTCTTATTTATTCAAATTCAGGACCCCAATAGTCCTCCTAAACTTTCGGGACTCGGGTGCCAAAACTTGCAGTTAACAAAAGTCCCACTTGACTTGGTTGGCTACCCCTTGTGCTTCGAGTTTTTGATGGAAAATTGGAGGTAAGGGATCATAAATGAAGGGGACACCTTCCTACAAATCCTCTCCCTTGTTCTTCCACGAATTTGGCTGCCAAGTGCTCATTTAAACATTCGATTTTGTCTCAAAATTGACCAAAAATCTGCATAAAGCACACATTAGACATGTTGGCATAATGACTAACCTAGTTCACTCTATTAGCATAAATATAATAAAAAACATGCAATAAAATAATGAGAATGGTGGATTAAATTGAATTAGGAGGCTAAATGAGCCCATATAATTACCCATTTTTGGGGCTCATCAATACCTCTGGTTAATCCCTCAAGGTTTTGTGCAATTTCCTCCTCATTATCGACTCATTCTTGATAAGGAGCGATATCAAACTGTTGAGAAATGCGCTTGGAAATTGGGGACATCCCGACAGGTTGCTTTGGTCACACATCTACATTTAAAAAATTGAAATGTCATGAATACATGTATCTCAAAATCAATAAAATATTAAAAATTAAAATGGTTTTTTCTTACTTCCGTCATCATAATCTTCTCCCTCTGGGAGCGGCATATCTAGATCACCGTGGAAGTTGGTACTGCCATAAGGCCAATCCTCCACTAAAATCATCTGACATCTCAGCCATGAAAAGAAGGTGGGCTTATATGACATATGTTGGCCCTTGGTGATTCTAGGCATCAGTTCACTTCAACAAACCATTAATGGGTCTCGTGGAAACAGAGGATTCGCCTGAGCAAGATTGTAGTGAAATAGTGGGATCCTCTCCAAAAAGGTCTCTAGAAAGGAACCATATTCGAACTGCTTCAAGTTTCCTGCCTTGGATTTGGATAACTGGCACTTCATGTTCACCTTCATGACTTCTACCTAGTTGAAAATAGTTGGCGTTGTATAGTCTATACCGTACTGAAACTTGGACTTGTTAGACTCATGTTGTGCCTGAGCCCAAACCTCTCTGTTTATGGTCAAAAGTATCACTTTCAGTGTAAGATCACAAGTAGCCATGATCTCTATCTTACCACTCTTTGATTTCAATTCTTCCGGGTAGTGTTCCGCGAGCAACATGTTCACATTTGCTCCAATAGGCCTAGACCCATATAGATTGATTGGTTCCCATCTTTGTGATAGTCCAGTAATGAAATAGATGTGAGAAGTTTCCAATTCTAGTTCTTGGTCTCGGATCACAAAAACTTCCCGATTAAGATCCCAAAGACTGATCAAGTACTACAACAACTCAGGATGAGCCCGAAGACTTGGTGTGAGGAAGAATTTTAGGAGCCCATAGTTCCTCTAGGCATTTCAATAGTTTTGGTCTACCAATGCCTATGTATCAATTGCCTCATGCTCACATTCCTTCCAATCAACCATTTTTCGTTATGTTTTCCCTGTGAAAACCATAGAATCAAATCAACATTCATCCTTGGCTAAAGAAATTTGGGTTCCAACTAAAGAAACTGGGAAAAAAATAAAAATTTTGTGTTCATGGTGTTGATGCAACTATTTTAAAAACAGTAGTGTCGATGGTGTGATTGACTGAGTTAATAACCCTTGATCAACGCAATTTCGTGCCCAGAAATCACGCCGACCGAGGGTAATTTTTTTTTTGCTAATTTCTCCTCCATAAATCCAAAAAATGGTTAAAAATAACAAAACAAGCATAAAAATTAAGCTCGGGGTCACATCTCTTACGTGCAACTAACGGATAGTCGAATGGCCTCCTAGATCTACCGCAATCTACTCCTGAAAATCTAGGGCACAAATGGGTGAAAATTTTCTCCACACAAGGTAAAAAGGTAAAATGGTAAAAATTATTTACTTTTTCCCTCTTTTATTTGTTTTTCATGAAATATTAGGGTTTTAAAGACATTTCTAATCTATTTTTACCTCAAGAATTGGAAAATATGTTTACCTTTTGTGCAAGGACAAGTGATAGATTGTTGATGATGTTACTGGAGTCTCGTTTAAGCTCTTTTCTCGACTCGTAAAACTCAAAGAAAAGATCGCCGAGTATTTTTCCCTTTTAAACTCATTAAAGCGAATAAAAATGTGGGGTCCACTTTCAAGCTCTTTTCCATCTCTTTAAACACAAAAAGGTTTACGAGCTCTTGTCATTTTGAACTCTTTAAAGGATGCAAAACGTCATCTACACAGTATACTTTTACCCTTTTTTGGGTTGGGATAAAATATTTACGATAAAGGTACTCCTTGACTGAAATGGTCAAGCGGTTCTATTGAGTATTGTTTTCTACCTTTTTATGCTCGAGAGATAGAAATGTATGAAAAGGGACCATGTGGAGTTTTCTTTTCCATGTTTTTCTCAAACTTTCTAAACATGAAATATATACTGAGTTACACCTTTTTTGGACTCGTTAAAAAATTAAAAGACATCGAATTCACCGCTATGATGAACATGAGCTTCTCCTTCCTAGGGTTCAATAATATTACTAGGTGGGATTCATCCGAACGATAGACTTATAGTTCAAGCACATGCTATCCCCTTCAAGCTTGTGATTAAAAATAATCAGGGTACCTGCCAGAAATTGTGGGGGGAAATGGGAAATTATATCAGTTATGTCAACATCTCACTCTTGAACATGAAACTTTTTGCCTCGTGTTGAGTTGGGATATCCTCATTTCATTGTTGACCTTCCTGGGTTGGACCGCTCATTATTTCCTTCCATTTGATCTCTGCCATGTCATCATGACCTCTGATCCTATGGATCAAAAATCTGCCAAAATCTAGAGTGATGTCCCCGATATGTTAAAGGGTTGTCCTTCTACAGTTACACTTATTTTTTATTCTCTATATCATCTGAAATCTTTGCATCCCTTTGTCTTGTCTTGATGATGTGGGATACATCATCATACTCCTTTGACATGATCACTTCCTATCAACTTCAACTCATTATCCAGGAAGTTGGCTGAGAGACTCCCTTCTAGTACCTTAGAGTTTGCATGCCATAATGGCAAGTTCTTTGCACTCTATGACAAGTTCACATAATTGGATTTCGATCGGCTGATTTCACGGGTGTTCGACTTCAATTCCTTTATTCACATTCTCGGGATTGTGTTATTAGTACCTTGAGAGCCATTTTCATTATTGGAGGTTCCTCTTGCACTTGTTAATGGTTGACATCATTGACCGGTGATCAAGTGACTTTCTAAAATGTTCGTCTTCAATACATTTATTCACATGTTAGAATTTTTACCTTGATTGGGTCATGTTGGAGAGCAAGACCCAGGGCTCAGATTAAAAAAGTCTAGGTTGCAAGGTGATGTGACATGATCATGCTGATATACACGTCTCTTTCAGATGGATGGCTATGATGATACCATGAGTTGTCGTATGTGATCATTCTCATTATTGGATGACTACGACCATACCTTGGTTTTGATATTATCCTCCTTTCTAGATGGTTGCACCCATGCTTGGATCCATTTACATGGCCATTCTCTAGATAGTTACATCCATACCATGATTCATGAATCATTTGTTAGATTTTTGAGTGATGTATATGTATATATGCTTTCTTGCAGGTTTTCCAACAATGGACTTCGGTTCCCTACATCTAATTGTAAAGAATTTCACCCCTCACTCTAGTTTTGCGTTCATGCTTTAGGGGGCATCTGTTACACAACATTTTGTCACTGTCCCTATCTCCCTATTCCATGATCCTGAAGGACCAATACAGTGAACCTACATGCTTTCCCATCATGAAAAAACTCCCATTATGTCCCTCTTCATGAGCAGAAAAGTTCCCTTTTGCATCATTTCACAATAATCTTCCTTTTACCCCAGTTTACAAGGCTGGCACTAATGAACATTCTCTCCTCACACTCATTTGCAGAGATTAAAACTAGTACTAGTTCCATAGAATGCAACTGATCCTTTTTTCAGTCACGCCGATCCTGTCTTAAGTTTTTTAAATATGGAGTCGAAGCTTCGAGGTCTAGAAGCTTTGTAACAGAAGTCTAATAAATGGTTGGGTTGGATGGAGCTAAGGAAGTCATTTTGGGATCCTTTCCCTTATTAATATGGAACAAACCCAAGAGATAAGGCCTTTCCCATGATAAGAGGAACCATCTCCCCTCCATCCAAGCTATATAAACCTCTCCCTTTCCAAGCTAAACTAGTTTTAGCCTTAGTATTTTTGGAGCTTGAATAACCAGTAACATATCATAGCTTATAGCCTTCTATTTTATGTTAGTGGAGGGATAATAGTGCATTTGGTTTGGTTTGGAACTAAAGGGAA
>APFE030394111.1:2799-18624 GCA_000404065.3 Pinus taeda
AGGCTCAGGTTGTAATGGTTTCTTTTTTGATTCCTTAATACAAATAAGTCCATTCTTCTCAATGATTTGTTGTTAATGAATTGTTTCATATACTCCTTGGTCTATATGTTGAATATGCTTTGTTTTATGAAATATTCAGGTGTTATGTAATCGTTTGCTTTGTTAGTGTATGCAGGCCTTAAAGTGAAGGAGGAGCTCCTCTGGATCAGCAAGGCTGGACTGCTACAACAAGCGTTGGACCTAAGGTAAGATCGAAAAACACTTGGTTCCCATAGAATGATGTATGTTTAGAGAAGGATTGCTCTTGTTTGGTTTGTTTGTCACTAGAGAGTCTTAGACTCCTAGGGAGGTTAGGTTTGTCCGCAAAAATAACTCTTTCCGCATGACAAATCTGCATCAACAAAGCCATGGATATCCAAAATTATGTCCAATCCTAGTCTTCCTTGGTAGAAAAAACCATAATCACTAGTGCCACGCAAATACTTGAAAACCCACTTCACTGTTGTCCAATGCTCCTTTCCTGGTTTTGACATAAACCTGCTCAATACTCCTACTGCATGTGCAAAGTTTGGTCTAGTACAGACCATCACATACATTAGGCTACCGACTGCACTTGCATATGGAACACGGGACATGTCCTCTTCCTCTTCTTGTGTCTTGGGACACTTTTTAGCATAAAAATTTACACCTATAGGAATAGGAACCTTCACCAGTTTACTATCCTGCATATTAAACCTCTGTAATATTTTCTTGAAATACTTCCTCTGGTTTAACCAGAGCTTCCTCTTTTCTTGATCTCTTTTAATTTACATGCCCAAAATATAGGTTGCAACACCAAGATCTTTCATGTTGAATTTGGAGGACAATTGGGTCTTCAAATTGTGGATAATTTCTTTGTCATTTCCAACCAGAAATATGTCATCCACATACAAGACCAGATAAATAACATAGTCACCAATTAATTTAAAATACACACAGAAACTTGCTTTGCTTCTGGTGAAGCCAAGTCCCCGTATAAATGTATCAAATTTATGATACCACATCCTTAGTGGTTTTAGCCCATACAGAGACTTCTTTAACTTTTATACCAGATCTTTCTTACCCTTCACCGCAAAGCCTCCAGGTCACTTCATGTAGATCTTCTCTTCCAGATCCTCATGGAGAAATTTCGTCTTCACATCCATCTATTCTACCTCAAAATTAGAAGTACTAACAATAGATAAAAGTAATTTAATAGAAGCTACCTTGGCAATAGGAGAAAAAATATCACCAAAATCAATCCTTGGCACTTGGCAATAACCTTTTGCTACCAACTAAGCTTTGTATTTCTCCACCTTTCCTTCTAAGTTTTCTTCTTCTTGAACACCCATTTGCTGCCAATGGGTTTCCTTCCAGCTGACAACTCCACCAGATCCCAAGCCTCATTTGTGTGCAAAGATGTCATTTCATCAACCATGGCCTCTTTCTAGAGTTTTTCATCATCTAAATCTACTGCTTCCTTCACAATTATGGGATCATCATCAGTAATAGATAAAGAAAAAATTGAACACAAAGTAGATGAACTATACCTTTCTGGTTCTCTTCTTTCTCGAATTAATCTTCTCACAACCGGAGTTTGTGGCTCTCCATCTTCTGATTTCTCTTCTGTTGTAGAGTCTAATTCTTCCTCCTTTAGCTCAAACTCTATCTTCTTGGGTTCCTTTGATGGGACTTCATGTTTAATAACATTTTTCACCTCTCTGAACACCACATCTTGGTTGTACACAACCTTCCTTATTACTAGGTTCCAAATCCTAAAACCCTTTAAACCATCCTTATACCCAATAAAGATGCACTTTTGAGATTTACTATCCAGCTTTGTTCTTTTCTCCTTTGGAACATGTACATATGCATCACATCCAAATACCCTAAGATGTGAAAGAGAGGGTTTCTTACTAGTCCATACCTCTTGTGGAGTCCTATCCTCCAATTTTGATGAAGGTGATCTATTGACGAGGTAACATGTTATCTCCACTGCCGCTGCCCATAATTCCTGTCCTAACTCGGCACCATTGAGCATGCTTCTTGCCCTTTCCATCAACGTCTTGTTCATTCTTTCTGCAACTCCATTTTTCTTAGGTGTGTATGGAGTAGTCTTTTGTCATGCTATACCACTCTTCTTACAAAATTCTTCAAATTCATTTCTGCAAAACTCTCCATTGTTATCTATCCTCAACACCATTATCTTCTTCTCTGTCTGGTTTTCCACCAAAGCCTTAAATTCTTTAAACCTGTCAACAACTTCAAATTTATTCTTGAGGAAATATATCCATGTATTCCTTGGGAAGTCATCTATAAATGATACATAGTACACAGACTTACCCACTGATGGAACCTTGACAGGTCCAAACACATCACTATGCACAAGCTCTAATATCTATTTTTCCCTCTTACCACTAGAGGGGGAACTCACCTAATTCTCTTTTCCCATATGCACAACGTTCACAGAAATCAAAATCCAGAGAGAATTTAGTCATACATTCTACCATACCTTTACTATGAAGTATTCAAAGGCACTTCTCTCCAATATGTCCAAGTCTTTGATGGCATAGTATGGTCTTTTCAAGAGACCACTAGATTTTCTACTCCACTTTCAGGAACCACAGAACTGTTGCACCCATCGATAACAATGCTACCTTGCAGCTTGTACATAGTTCCAATTCGAACTCCCCGCATCAATACTAGTGCTCCACGAACCATCTTCCAGGTAACTGTCTTGAACACTGGTTTTACACCTGCATCGTTGTTGGCTTAGTGAGGCCTAATCGAGGTTTGGAAGTGATTTAGCGAAGAAAATCCCGATACTACTGGCCCTTTTGGCAATAGTTCGTAGAGCGCAGACTGAGGTCTCACCCAAAGTAGTATGGGAGGGTGCTAGAACTAGGTTTCTACACCCTGGGGATGTCTGATATGAGGTGATTGGTATGCGGTCCAACCTTTGCACTTTCTGCACTACGTGCATCTATGGGCACCCCGCGCCCTGTGATACTGTCTTCGCGCCATTCTAGCTGCAGTGCGATCTATGTTATTTACCTAAGTCTTCCTTAATTAGTCTTTAGTTAGCTGATTACTTAGATTAAATTCACATATAAGCATTCATACACATATTTATCAATTGCGTGCAGTAAATAACAGAGTAAAAGTAATGCATAACATCAAAATACAGATTCAAGAATAGATGCACAGATTAAACTTCTCTTTATTAGCTTTCAATCCCAGGTATAGACCCTAACTCTGCCCTGCACACTCAGCTGCAGGGGCCTGCGCACTCAATTGCAGACTCTACTAGGCCTCTGCACACTCAGCTGCAGAGCCTCTACCTACTACTATGACCCAATACACTTCATATTCCACTCTAACCTCGGACCATACCTTTACTATTCTATATCTATGCTCTACTAAGCTAAGCTTTACACTTAGAGCCTCGCTCTATTTATACAATCCCATGGTCCACGGACCATGGGTAGGCTGACACAACTTTACATTAAATTACAATACAATACTTAGGGTGGACAACCCTGTGACTCGATTATACACTTTTCGCTCTGCACCCACACTTCACGGAGTCTTACAATACAATTGACCAAAACTTGGGCTTTGAGCCCTAAAACATGTTGTGGGATATCCCATGCCCAACAGGCCCCTAACACAATCATTGGGACTCATCCCGAGTCACTCTGCTGGTGCGGCGATCTTTGCATGGAGCCCCTCCAACTGTGTCTGTGTTGCGCAAAGGTCCGCAACACACTGTTCTGTCATCTGTTGGATCTGCTCTATTGTTTCTGCTGAATGATGACTGTCAGGGGCAGATCCCTAACTTACATTATGCATCACCTTCATCATTGCAAGCTTTCCTTTGATATCAGCAGTGATGACGAAGGCCTCATCAATCGAAGGCTAGACACACACTTTAAGTACAGCCTCTTTCTGTCGTGCAGAATCCACCTGTTCCTTCAATGCCTTCGCCCGTTGTAGCTTCACCAGCTGCTAAGTTGAGACAACTGTCTGCGTTGTTCCATGTACACTGTCATATTGCACTTGAAGCTCGCACGCCTCTATTTCTAGGCTCTGTATGATGGGGTTGTCCTATAAGGAAGTGAAGACCACAAAAGATTCTTCCAACATACTTGTATAGGTCTGCACTGCCTGCCCTATTTCTTCTAGCCCTTTTTGGATAGCGTCAGCATGCTGTTCCCAAACTTCTAGGGGCATGGATGACTGTTCCTTCAATCGTAGTTCAAAAATCTAAAGGTTGAGGTCCAAACGTATCCTCTTTGCTTCCTCCTTTGCCTCACAGAATCCATTGGCCAATTTGTGAATTCGCTCTCCTACTGGTAGATCCGCTGGGACAACCAATTCTGGGACAGTTCTATAAGTATCGTCCATCGCCTACGCCAGTCCTTGAGTCTGCGCCACAAGTTCATCACGTTGTCAGCTGAGCTATTCCATATTGAGCTTTTTCTCACTCATTACCTATAGCGCACAGACTTCTCTGGTGCAGAGCTGGGCTATGACCCCATCTTGTAACTAGTATAGGGTTTCTCATAGAAGGGCAGCCAAGTTTATGCTCAACCCCTTAATCCTTCCCACCACAGCTTGGTCATCTTCGTTTGTTGCTGCTAACGCACCCTCGGGGAACACGAAATTGTTGGTCATGCGGGCGCGCAACATCTGTTCCATCGCTAATGTACCTGTTGTGACATATGGGTCCATCGTTCTTGTTTGCAGGGGCTACACCTGTAGTCCCTGTAAATGCATTTGTAGCACCCCCAACATAGTGTTCCACTCCATCCTCACTTCTTGGAGCACGTCCTTAGCGACACTACAAACTGTCTTACCAATGTCAAACAGATCACCTTCTATAAGTGTGATTGAGTTAATGGACGTCTTAGATGCCTTCATCTTCTTTCTGGGGACTGATTTCTCAGGGATGCGTGGTTGTTTCAATTGTTGTGAGGTAGTTTCTAGACCTACATGTTCTTTGTCTAGGTTGATTCCTCAGCCTCCTACCCTATAAACATTTCTTGGCCCCCCTCTGCCTCTTTTATTGGCACTGTTGTGGTTTATGTTGTCTACGCCATTGCTGTTGCATCGGCCATCTTCTGTTGTGCAGCTGCTTCTTATTCCTGGTGCCTCTTTTTGGCCAGCTGTGTGATGCACAACTTGGTGTCCTTCTTCCTTTGCTAGCCTGTGGCCTTCTCCATTCCTGCCAAGACCGGGGTGCGCCACTCCGGAGGCCATGTTTCCAATGCTGTAAAGATGGCATCATCTATAGCAATAAATGGAAGCTTTGTCCATTCCTTCACTTGATCCTTTCATGCCTGGACATGAATGTTGTGCATGTCCACTTTAAACACTGCAAAGCTCCGTAGAGTGATGTACACTGTGGGAGACAATCGTGGTCTTCTATTGATCCATATCGAGATGCTTGCCTCCATTAGCACCCAAAACACCTTGACCACATGAATCCTCTTTGTGCTCTTCGTGGCCCAGAGGGAAGCATACTTCATGGCCTCAGGAAGGTCCTGGTCAATAGGTGGGAACTGGCTTTCTACTGGTAGTTTACTTGCTACCAGTACAATGGATAAGAGAAATCACACGTAGTGGAAGGTCTTACCCTGCTCTTGGGCCTCCTTGCAGTTTAACAAAAATTCCTCACAGAGGAACTCAACCTAGTTGAACTAGACCCCCTCCACCCACTACTAGGCCAGCACAACCACAGGTGTTGGTACTTCATCGGCATGGCACTTCCACATTAATTTTCTAGCCAGAATTTGGGTGGCTACGTGCACGCCTTTGTCCTTAATACTCGTAATTTCATAACCATGATTCTTCTTCTCCAGTGTGTACTTCGTTTTCATGGCTTCCGCGAGAGCCAAATTGCTGCTTCTAGCAGCTATTTCCACGGGGTCCCTTCCCTTACAAGGAAGCTGAGAAATTCTGTGAATCAGTTCCGCCGTGATGGGAATCAGCTCCTCCAACCATAGATACCCATAATGCACCAGGCACAATAGCTGCTTGATGACGAAAATGGTGATGGGCACACAGTGAAAGTGGGGTATCCATCGTAAATGAAGTAACCTAGCCTTCTCCACACCGCGTAGACATTTTTGCGGTTCCAACGTGACCACTGGCCCTTCCAACTTCCGTGTCATCAATCTTTCCATCATCAAGTGCGGGAACTTCTCGCAGTCTATAAGGTCCCAATATTCGAACTTTAGGGTAGGCACCCGGCATAGGGGCAAACCTTCAAAAGTAATTTCATCAGGGAGGAGCGGGGTCTGGAGCACAGTCTTCATGGCCTCCAGGTCTTTGGCTACCTTAACTTTCCCTTTCCATGGAGGGATGTAAGTGGGTAACTTTGTTGCGGAAGGCATTGGTGGGACATCCTCCTCCACATTGTCTTGCGCCTCTATTTCATCAATTAGAGCATGTAAGTCTTCCTCCTCTACATCTGATTCAATGGTGACGGCTTTACCTTTCTCTTCCATTGACAATTTTCTGAACCATGGGTTTCTTGGGGATACGCGGACTGGTCCCATCGTCTGCTTATCTTTCTTCGGTCGTGGCGTCTATGGCGATTTTGGAACGTCTGGCACAACCATTGTATCTTCAAGCTCCTCATGGGCCATATGGGGCTTCCTGGCCTCACCAACGGTATATTTGGTGAATCATATTCCTGGTCTGGTAGCAGTCATCATGTTTTCATGGGATCTATTCAGTCGTGTACTTAAAGGTGGTAAGAGTGCTCGATGCTCAATGCTATGTAACTGCTCAAATCTCAAACAACCAAGTTTTGTCTCATGGCTAGCCCCAAGGGTTTTATAGCATGTTTTGAATTTGAATTCGACCAGTCCCCCCACTTCTGATTCATTAATGCCTTCTTGCCAGCAGATCGTCCCAAATCTAGCTCTTAATTCGTGTCTTAATTGCCTACAGCCCACTCCTCTTTGTCTTAAATTGGATATCTTGCCATGAACAGTGACACTAATGGTCACTTCCCTGCCTACCCACATGGCAGCGCCGCCCCCTCTACATAGGCGCGAGCCTTGTGACATGCCGGTCCTGCGCGCAGCCTCCTTATCATGTAGCTCCCTCACAAACTCTCTTATAGTCCCACACTCTCTTTCAACTGCTTGGAGTGCTGAGACTATTCTCCCTACAGATAGTCAAGTGGTCACGCCACCTATGCGAGGCTTCAATTCACCTTCCAGCCGAGTCTGTGGGCACTCCTCAATTACCCTTGTGATAGTCAGCACCACGCATTCTTCCTTATGTGGTGCGCTCCCCTGGTTACTTTGTCTGGTAGGGTGTGGTTGTAGCCATGGTAGCAGAGTCACAAATTCTTGGTGACAATCTTCTAATGTAGTAGTATGGCTGCCCATATCTTGTCTTGTCATTCTTAGTTTATCAATGCAACATGCTTGCATGAATTCGTTTTCCATTTTTTTTATCTCCATGTCCATTAACATGCTTTTCTTTCTTAGTCATACCCGATCTTCTTCGAGTTTGCGAAGTTTAAGGTTCCCTCGCCGCATGACTTCTTGAATCTGCATATGCTTTCCCTTGTGTAGCTGCATAATTCCTTCATCCTAGTCCTCGCGTACTGTCCCAACTGTGGGAGCTATTGTGTGAGGATTCCTTTCCTTCAAAACTATGGTCTTGACTCTGCTCCTTAGCTTGGGAATCGTCTCCATGCTCAGGTTTTTTCACATGGCCCTATAGGCCCTTCAAATCGTTGGCACACACAAGTCCCAATCTGTTTGTCACACTTGGTGAACCCTGTTCAGGACTCCGCATACCTTATTGAATGCTTCCATGTGGAACATTTTTGGTGCGCGTCGCCTTTCCTACTGCTGCGTCCTATTCCAATTTTTTATCCTTAGTTTGGGGTGTGCTTGAGTGGGCTGCACAGCACACGTCTGCACCCATCAACATAGGTGGGCATGCAAGTTGCTCCGTCCTTGATACCCAACTCTCATTCAAAGCTGGGGGTTTCCAAACCGTAGGTGCATCATCCTTCTACATCCACACCAGTCCTCAAATTTTTCTTGATGTGTACCCACCATTGTGTGGGTTTTGCACATAATGCCTATTTCAAAGCATCAAATCGCTGTTGTTCCGGTATTGCGCTTTCAAATTTGCTCAAGAATTCATCCACTGCCATTAATACATCATATGTCAGTAGCTCTCTTGCCTCTTTTGTCATGCAACATAGTGATCTAATCATCATGTTGCAATTCAGCGTTGCCACTTCGTGCAACCGATTCTGCCATCGCTCTACTTCTTCATCTGAATCTAAAGTGTAGGAGCTTTCACGCTCCCATGAGATCCTCCCATTTGTAGTCGGATTCACCCAATCCTGGTCTCGCATATTTATCTTGTAAATACAATCAAGATCACTGTCACTTTCATCATCACTTACTGGTTTGGTGTAGCGTGCTCCTTTGGCTGGGTCCAGTGGCACTACTACACGTAATGACTTTTTCTCGAAGATCATTTTGTGCTTCTTTAGACTGATGACTCCATTCATATCAGTGGCCCAGTCTATTTGTAACAACGTGGGATAGGGATTGCTATCATCGACAATCTCTAATAATTCAAAATGTGCTTGTGTGCTCGTACCTTCAATATCAACTGTTACCCCTTGCAACCTTCCTATGGGAAAAATATTATGTTGGTTCGCCATTCATAATTGAATAGGGGACCATTGTAATGCGGGCCTGCCCATGCATTCCCATGTTTTCTTCGGTAATACGTTTGCGTTTGAACCGAGATCTAGAGTTACTTGATCCATTTCATATTCCCCAATATGTGCAGTCAACCTCTGTTGAGATTGCAACAAGATGATGGAGCTTAGTGAAAATAGTCGCCTTCACTAAGTGGGCCCGCGGGCTATTTTTGGCGCAAGTCTATTTTTAGACTATGTTTATTTTTAGACATATGGATCATGTCTATGGATTGCAGGTTGCTGTTTATGGATGATTGATCAAGTTGGGAAAAATAGATGGACTTCTATTTTTAATGAAAGTGTGAGTGATCACAGTGTGAGTGATCAAGTCTATTTTTAGACTGGCTGTCAAAAAATAGAAAAGTCAAATATTATTATCTCACAATAATATTTGGACTATAAACTTTGTCTTATTCTCTTGGAGCACTTCAGTTCGAGCTACGGAAGTGGCACATGCAATTGCATGAAGGAAATACATGGTTATTATGGGTTAGTTGATTATTTGCATGCATGACTTCAGTTAGAACTCAAGTGAGTTGAGTTTAGCGGACTAGAGGTGCAGTTGATGAAGTTGTGTTCAGTTTAGCTTTGTTAAACTAGTTGTATTTAGTCTAACTGGCGAATAGACTAGAGATGAGTTGGGTGAATTAGTTATTAATTAATTCACAAGTTATTAACTCATAATACAACTAATGAATACATCAGTTAACTCAGTTGCATGTCAGTGCATGTTCAGTTCAGCAGGGACAGGTGTTAGAGAATCAGATTGCTATCACTTGTGACTATAGTTGTGCACCAGATCTTGCACAATCAAAGGATTGAGTATGCCAATGAGTTTGCCCACATTGTAGCTTGTTCTCACGTGATTTAGCCAAGGAAAGACGTGGCTGCCTTGGAATTATCACCGGTTCTTGTGCAGGTATTGAGCAGCGGAGGCAAGCAAGCAGCGGAAGGAGATTTGAGCTAGTGATTGATTCAAATCTGAGCTGTATTGTGTGTAACAGAGGTGGAGATACTTGTGAGAAGTATTATGCTGTGTAATGTTACATTACTCAATCATTAATATACAGATAGTTGGGGTTTTTAGCGAGATGCTTTCCCCGGGATACATACTGTGTTAATGTGTGAATGCTCTTGATGTTTTTATTGTTATTGATGCTGCTATATTGATGATCAACGTAGAGGAGCTTATGTATTGTGTATGTTTTCGGCAATAGTACATGATCAGGATAATCTCTGTTGAATATGTGTTAAATTATTCAAAATTTCTACACAGGAAGCATATACTAAACCATCATAAGCAAATACTAAACCACCGTAAAGCAATCACCAACCACCATATCAAATATTCTTTGCCTCAACCGACAAACAAGGAAGGATACATGGCCCACATCTGATCCACCATCTCCCATGTAGCTTCATTGATCCCAAAGTGCTTCCAATGCACTTTAACTTGCTCCATTGATCGGTTCTGGAGCATGAGCACCTTTTTATGAAATATACACTGAGGCTCCAGCTGGAATTCTCCATCTAGTTCCACTTGCAATGCAGACTAGTAAATTACATGATTAACATATTTAACATACTTCTTAAGCAATGAGACATGGAAAACATCATGGACTTTCATTGTCAGAGGTAGTGCAATTTGATAAGCTACTGTCCCAATCCTCTCAATGATACTGAAGGGTCCAAAAAACTGTGGTGCCAGCTTGGCACATGAGCTAATCCATAAGGATCTCTTCTTCAATTTGATGCAAAAGTACACATGTTCCCCAACCTATAACTCCTTGAACACCCTGTTCCTATCTGCATAACATATCTGTTCCAATCAATACCCTGCTAACCGAACCACTCCAACTAATGGGAGTGTTACAACTCCGCCCATATAATGCCTCAAAAGGACTCATCCTGAGCGACTCATGATAACCATTGTTGTATGCAAACTCAACCAAAGGGAGATACTCTTCCCACTTCCTCTGCTGATGCATTACATATATCCTCAACATGTCCTCTAATATCATGTTGACCCTCTCTGTCTGTCCATCTGTTTGCAGATGATAAGTTGTGTTGAAGGCCAACTTTGTGCCCAAAAATACAAATAACGTCTTCCAAAACTTGGAAGTGAACTTCGCATCCTTGTCTGACACAATATTCTTTGGAACACCATGTAGTCTAATCACGTCTTGGAAGAATACCAATGCCACATCACTAGTGTAGAAATTCCACCTATAGAACTAATTCTTGTTCTACTTCTACAAAACATTAAGTGGAAGCATAATCGAAAGCATGAGCAACATCAAGTAGAAACATGCATAACTGATCAAGATAATTAATCACACATAACACAAGATATATCCAAGGGAAAGCACCAACATAAAACCCCAACCATGTATTATCAATCAAGTGGAAATCCTCTTCACAATACAAGAGGAATTAACTCTCAAGCTATTCAGTTCTCAATGAAGTATGAAAATATGAAGATATGTTTCATGAACCAACCAAACCATGTTTATATAGGCTTTCCCTATGGTCCTTACGTAGTTTTCTTAGGAAATAATAGCAAAATAATATGCTATTAATTCCAACATACCAAAAACAACCAATGGTCCAACTATGTATTCCTTGAGAACACTAGTTCCTCAACCATGCAAAAACTGCTACTAGAAATAGTTAACATCTGATAGAAAAACTGTCCACAATCTGATCTAACGGGCGTCCTGACAGACCTGACATGCAAAAATTATCATGAGTGAATCCTCAGTGATCTAAAAATAATAGTTATCACATCATGCCAAGCATTAACAAACAGATTTATATTTAACAACTTGTTAAATAATCTAACTGACCGACTAGTTAGAAATTCAACTGATCTCTCATTATAGAACACATGCTATCCCTCAATACAGTGGAGAAATTAAGGATAAAATCCTCAATCAGTGGGACAACTCATGTGCATGCTCACAAAGACTTCAAATTCGAATTTCCTTAATTAATTAACTCAACTGAATTAATTAATTAATATTTCAAGTTGCTGTTAAGACCAAAATTAATTTTACTTCCTACAGATAGACTAGGGACAGCTATAAATAGGAAGGGACCTAGAAATGCTATTTTTAGACATGTTATTTTTAGCACATTCTAAATTTATCATTTCTTGTTGCACACTTTTCAACACTCCCTCTCAACAAGAAAGGGATTATCAGCAACCCCAATCCTATCCCTATGGAACTCAAAATTGCCCTTTGACAATGCCTTTGTCAAAATATATGCATCCTATTCCTCGATCGAAATATACTGCAACATCATGATCCTCTTGACCATACAATCCCATAGATGATGATAGTGGATATCTATATGCTTGGACCTGTCATGAAACACTGGATTCTCAGAGAGTTTAATGCAACTCTGATTATCACAATATATCACCGTCAAATCCATCATCTGGCCAAACAATCCCACTAGGATCTTCCACATCTAGATGGCCTCACATGCAGCTTGACTTGCTGCCATGTACTATGCCTCCACTGAGCTAAGTGCAACTGATTTTTGTTTCTGGCTATACCAAGAAACTGCAACTAACCCAAGGTTGAAGATCCCTCCAAAAGTGCTCTTCCTATCTGATGGACTACCTGCCCAATCTGCATCTGTGAAGCCTTGGAGCTTCACTCCCTCTGTCCACTTGTACCATAATCCATAATGTGTAGTGCCTCTGAGATATCTCAGCACATGCTTTGCCACCTTCCAAAATAAGTTGGTTGGCTGAACCATAGCTTGACTTAGCTGGTTCACTACAAAGCACAAATCTAGTCATGTGTTCACTAGATACATGAATGAACCCACAAGCTTCCGATAAACTGTAGCAGCTACTACCTCACCTGAAGTAACATCCTCCTTCCTCTAGTTACTTGCTGGAGGAGTCTCCATGGGCTTGCACATATCCATGTGGAAGCACCTCAGTATCTCATTGGCATACCTGCCTTGAGAAACAAATACTTCCCCATTTCATTGCCACACTTCCATGCCTAGAAAGTAGTGCATGAGTCCCATGTCCTTCATCTCAAACTCTCTTGCAAGACTTGATCAACTCATCATCACCTGTCAAAATCAGATCATCGACATAAAATCAATAGCTTACCATCTACAATGACTCTCTTGCAAGATCCTTCTTGCAAGACTTGATCAACTCATCATCACCTGTCAAAATCAGATCATTGACATAAAGTACAATAATCAATAGCTTACCATCTACAATGATGTGGTAGAGGTTCGCATCCGCTTCACTCTTGGTGAAGCCCAACCCAGTGAAATAGCTGTTGACCCTGGTATACCAAGCACGGGGTGCTTGCTTCAGCCCATACAATGCTCGCTTGAGCCGACACACATGTGACTCATGATCGAAGGTCTAAAATCCTTTAGGCTGCTCAATGTATACCTCTTCCTCAATCTCCCTATTGAGGAAAGTTGTCTTCACATCCATCTGATGGATCTTCCAACCCATCTGTGCTGATAGTGCTAGAATCAATCTGATCAATGAGTACCTTGCAACAGGAGCAAAGGTCTCATCATAGTCAATCCCCTCAACTTGTGAGAAACCATGGGCAACAAATCTTGCCTTATGTTTCTCAATATTGCCATCAGCTGCCTTCTTTACCTTGTAAAGCCATCAGGAAGTAACCACTGACTTGTACCTCGGTCTAGGAACAACATCCCATACACTGTTCCTCATGATAGAATCATACTCCTCTACCATCGCACCCATCCAAACTAGTTTCTGCACTGCCTCCTCAAAAGAAGAAGGCTCGGTCACTACACACTCCCCAAATAGGGCCATGTAGCCAGTGTATCTATCGGGAGATCTCCTCTGTCTAATATGAGAGGATGGTTGCCCCACATTCTCTCTCACATCCTGCATCAATCTGTCAGCTTCCCAAGAGCGTTTCCGCCCCTTTCTGGAAGACTCTCTAGTAGTGGTGATCTCCACCACTGGAATCTCTTAGGAGGCCCCTCCTCCTTAGGAACTAATAGTTCCTCATCATCACCATGCAACTTGAGCTCCCTCTCAAGTGACTCTCGCATGGCTCACTGCTCATCAAACTTCAGATCTCTGTGCACTACTGTCCTCTGACTGGCAGCCAGAAATACCCAATAGTTGTGAGGTGTATTTGTATAACCCACAAGTATTCCCAACTGAGCTATTGGGTCTAGCTTCTTCCGAGCATCTTTGGTCACATGATAGTAAACTCGTGATCCAAAGATATGGAAGTGGCTTACATCTGGCTGCTTCCCTGAAAAAGCCTCTATAGGTATCTTCATCCCCAAAATACGATGAGGACTTCTGTTCTAAAGATACACTGTTGTATTGCATGCCTCAGCCCATAGATGAAGTGGTAGGTTTTGGTCATGCAGCATCGCTCAAGCTGCTCCCACAATGGATCTATTCTTCCTTTTGGCCACTCCATTCTATTGTGGGTTATGAGGTGCTGTGAGTTCCCGTTTAATTCCTTTTGAAGCACAAAAGTCTTTAAATTGCTGGGAAACATACTCTCCACTATTATCACTCCGCAAGGCCTTTATCTTCCTCCTTGATTCTTTCTCTACCAAAGCTTTGAACTCACAAAACTTCAAGAAGGTTTTATCCTTCTTTTGCATGAAGTAGATCCAACATCTATGAGAAAAATCATCTATAAAAATAACAAATTACCTTTGCTTCGCGATGGAGGATATAGAGAAGGGCCCACATACATCTGAATGAACTCTATCCAGAACTGATCCTACTCTACCATCCTGATCATGAAAGGAAGCCTTCGCATACTTACCCAGAGTACAACCTTTGCATGTGATTGTCTGCTCCAATTTGCACTTGGGTAATCTGGTAGAAATTTGCCCCATGATCTTCAAGGCCCCATGATGCAAGTGGGCCAGTCTCCTATGCCATAACTCACCAATATCTTGGCCATGCACCACTTCTACCTTGGAACTGAGAGAAACACAATCTTCTACCTATAACTTGTAGAGATTCTTAATTTGAAACCCAATCTGTTTGGTCTGTCCAGTGCCGATATGCCTTAGGAAAACCTTTCCCAAACTAAAGACTACATCATAGCCTTTATCCTCAAGCATAGCAATAGACACAAGATTCTTTTGCAGCCCTGGTACATACATAACATTAGAAAGAGTGAGGGGAGAACCATGCTCCCTCTGAAACATAACCGTACCTCTACCCGAGACACAATACTTTTCATCATTGCCCATCTCGATCCGTATCTGGAGATCCTTCTCCTCCAAAGTGCTGAAAAGATTCTTGTCACTTGACATGTGGAAAGAAGCTCCACTATCCAAATACCAAACACATCCCATGTTGGATGAAACCATGCATGTAATAAGTGAGAAATCCATCTCAAACTGTGAAGTTAGTGCATCACCATCAGATTCCTTGGAGGAACCTTTCTTCTTGGACTTCCTCTTTGGGCAATTATTAGCATAATGACCCAACTCATTACAATGAAAGCATCTCACCTTCGACTTGTCAAACTTCTTCCCTCCTTGAGAAGACTTGGAATGGGATGCCTTCCCTTTCCCTTTCTTAGCTTTATAAGCTAAATCCAAGTTCTCTTCATCATCATGTTTTGATGAAGAAGCTCCATCCCTGGTGCTCCGTCTGATCTCCTCCTGCATCAAATCTGACCATAGTCATTCCCAATTTGGCAGTTTGTCCCTTCCATTCATTGAGTCCTAGTAGCTATGCCAGCTCTTAGGAAGGCCAAGGAGTGCTAGACTCACCATATCCTCATCAGCTGTAGTGACTCCTACACTTGCAAGCTCATCTCTGTAGGTGGTGAGCTTATTCAAGAATGTAGAAATAGAGTCACCCTTCTCACACTTGATCTTTCGAAGCTTGTCCTTTAGTGCCAACTTCCTTTGATCACTGCTATTCTGATATAAATCTTTCAATGTTTTCCACATTGCAAACGGAGATTCCTTCCCATGGAGGCTTGAGACTATGTGATCTCGAACACCCTCCAAGAGAATTCTCCTAGCTCTAGCCACACACTTAC
>APFE030394111.1:18726-46610 GCA_000404065.3 Pinus taeda
CAAAACTGCCTCCATGCGATCCTTCCAAGCTATATAGTTTGAGCTACCATCAAGGGCATACTCAAGCCTCAAACCATTGAACACCATCAATGAAATAGATGTGATAAGAACTTGAGATCTATATCAAGAATAAGAAACATGGAATTCCTCCTTCTAGTATACCATTCTTGCTTGATCACCTGTGCTCTGATACCATGTAGAAATTTCACCTGTAGAACAAACCAATATATGCAATGTCCTAAAGCATAACACTTGTTCTACTTCTACAAAACATTAAGCGGAAGCATAATCAAAATCATGAGCAACATCAAGTAGAAACATGCATAATTGTCAAGAGAATTAATCACACATAGCACAAGATATATCCAGGGGAAAGCACCAGCATAAAACCCCAACCATGTATTATCAATCAGGTGGAAATCCTCTTCACAATACAAGAAGAATTAGCTCTCAAGCTATTCAGTTCTCATGAACTATGAATAAAAGATATGAAGACATGTCTCATGAACCAACAAAACCCTATTTATATAGGCTTTCCCTATGGTCCTTATGTAGTTTGCTTAGGAAATAATAGCAAAAGAATATGCTATTAATTCCAACGTACCAAAAACAACCAATGGTCCAACTACGTATTCCTTGAGAACACTAGTTCCTCAACCATGCAAAAACTACTTACTAGAAATAGTTAAGCATCTGATAGTACACTGTCCCACATCTAATCTCATCTGGGTCTCTAATAGAACTGACATGCAACAATTATCCATGAGTGAATCCTCAGTTATCTAAAATAATAGTTGTCACATGCATGCAAGCATTAACAAACTATATTTTATTATTTTAACAACTTGTTAAAATAATCTAAGTGGACTTGACTAGTTAGAACTAAGTCAACTGATTCTCTCATTATAGAACTCATGCTTATTCCCTCAATTAGTGGAGGAAATTAAGGATAAATTCCTCAATCAGTGGGACAACTCATGTGCATGCTCACAAAGACTTCAAATTCAAATTTCCTTAATTAATTAACTCAAATGAATTAATTAATTAATATTTCAAACTGTTGTTAAGACCAAAATTAATTTTACTTCCTATAGATAGACTAGGGACTGCTATAAATAGGAAGGGACCCAGAAATGCTATTTTTAGACATGCTTTTTTTAGACATGCTATTTTTAGCAGGTCTATTTTTAGCACATTCTAAATTTAGCATTTCTTGTTGCACACTTTTCAACAACTAGCTGAGAACGTAGACTTCACTGGAACAAAGTGTGCAACCTTTATTAATCTGTCCACAATGACCATGATTGAATCATGTTGCTTCACTATCTTCGGCAACCCTGTGATGAATTCCATGGAAATGACCTCCCATTTCCATTCTAGAATCGCAATCGGTTGTAGCAATCCACTTGGATATTTACACTTTGCCTTCACTTGCTGAAAATCAAAGAATCTAGCCACAAACTCTGCTACATCTCTCTTCAGATTCGACCAATAGTAAGATCTCTTCACTGTGGTTAGTGTCTTCTAGTAATTTGGGTAACCTGAATACAGTTTCATATCAAACTCCCTCAAGGTCACCTTCTTGAGCTCACTGTTATCCGGTACATATATCTTGTCTCGAAACCTGACCAATCCATCTACTGTAAGACAATTGTCCAAGTCTTGTGCACCTGTACCACTACCTGTACCTGTACCATCACCTGTACCTGTACCTGTACCACCACCTATGCATGTACCTGTACCTGTACCACCACCTATGCATGTACCTGTACCTTTACTCTGTTGCAACCTGTGCACAATATCCATATATCTGACATTTTGATATCTTACCCACAGAATCATGTCCCGTAAATCTGTCCCTTAAGAACTCATAATTGCTAAGTGATTCACCTGTATCTGTCTACTGAGAGCATCTACTACCTGGTTCTCCTTCCCTTTGATATACTTGATCTCGAAATCAAACTCATTGATCGTGGCCAACCATCTAGCCTGCTTGACATTTAGATTAGGTTGGTCAAATAAATATCTCGACCCAATTGTGATCACTCATAAGCACAAACCACCTACCAAGAAGATAGTGCCTCCACATATTTAGTGCATGTATAATCATTGCTAGCTCAAGATCATGCGTTGGATATTTATGCTCATGCTTTTTTAGTTTATGGGACTCATAACATACCACCTGTTTGTCCTGCATAAGGACTCCACCAAGCCATCTCTTGCAAGAATTTATACATACTACAAACTCTTTGTTCGGATTTTCCATCTGTAGCATTGGTGCATGTGTCAACAATTGCTTGAGCTTCTCAAAGCTAGCCTCACACTCTTCGGTCCATTCAAACTTCTTACCTTTCCTTTGCAAGGATGTAATGGGATAAGAAATCTACGAGAAGTTCCTGATGAACCTTGTGTAATAACTTGCCAGACCCATGAAATATCTCACCTCATCCACACTCTTAGGAGCTACCCACTCCATGCTGGCCCTTATCTTCTCTGGATCTACTACAATGCCTTCCTTGGAGACAACATGTCCCAAGTATTGCACCTCAGTTTGAAAGAAACTACACTTGCTAAGCTTAGCATACAACTGATGCTCTCTCAAAAACCTTAACATTGCTACTAAGTTCTCGGTATGATCTTCCTCATTTTTAGAATATACCAGCATATCATTAATGAAAAAAATAACAAACTTGTCCAAATATGGACACAACACATTATTCATCAAACACATGAATGTAGCTGGAAAATTCATTAAGCCAAATGGAACAACAACAAACTCATAATTCCCATACGTGGTCCTGAACGCAGTCTTGTGTATATCCTTCTCTTTGATGCATACTTGATGGTATCCGGATCCCAAGTCAATCTTTGAGGACACTACTGCTCCCTTAATTTGATCAAACAAGTCATCAATCCTCGACAAATGGTATTTTTCCTTGATAGTCATTTTTTTCAACTTCCTGTAATCAATGCATAATTTGAGGGTACTATCTTTCTTCCTCACAAACAAGACCAGTGTGCCCCACGGTGATACACTTGGCCTAATGTTTTCCTTGTCCAACATTTCCTTCAACTGCAACTTTAACTCAACCAACTCATGTGTGCTCATCCTATAAGGTGCTTTTGATGTTGGAGCTGTTGCTGGTACTAACTCAATAGAAAAGTCTACCTCCCTATGAGTTGGAAACTCTGTGATGTCCTTAGGAAATACATCCTTGAACTGTTGTAAAATTGAATATTTTTTCAACACATATGCATCCTCAACCTCCTTACCCTTATCATTAGAATATGTATTGCAAATAGCTTGCACCCTTTCTTGCGGCTACACTTTTCTTGCATGGTTTTCACCATCCTGATTGATGTGGCTTTCTTCTTACCCTGCAATACTCTTGGTTCTCCATTTTCATCAACACAATAGCTTTGTCATAGGAGTCAAACTTGGTTCTATGTAGATACAACCAATCCATGCCCAATAACATACTATATGAACCTAAAGGTAATACATTCAAATGTGTTGTTGTAGGCATACCATTTAATTCAAATGCGCAAGATCTTACCTAATGATGAACTTGCTTCTTTGTACTTGCAGCCAACTGCACTAACCAAGACTCTAGATGTAATTCCTTATTCAAACCACACTTATCCACCAAGTTAGGACTAACATAACTATAATTAGATCCAAGGTCAATCAAAATAGAAATACTTGATCACAAAGCTTACCTTCCATCTCAATGATAGATGCCTGATGCTCTGCCTGCATATTTTCCACGACTGCATAGATACAAGGAATACTTTGGCCTACATCTCCAACAGTTTGCGCCTCTTGTGCACTGTATATCTGAGGTCTACCATTATGATGTTGCAGACAATCTCTTCTAAGGTGATCTTTACCACAAATCCAACAATGCATGGGCTCCTTACTCTGCTCCTGAGGCTGATGTCACCATCCTCTATCTGATGCATTAAACTTCTTAGGTGGTGTAACATTCTCCTTGTTATTTGTACCCTAAGGCCTTTCTCACTTTTTATCCCACTTGCCTTTTTTCTTTACATTACCTCTCTAGTCTGGCTTAGTCTTGGTTATGTGCTTCAATTGTTTCATAGAAATGCTTTAGCTTTCGAATGGCCTCCTCCAATGATCTAGGCTTATCGAACTCAATACTATCTTTGAATGTAATCGGTAATCCACTAATGAATCTATGAATCTTAGCCTTCTCCTCCTTGAGGTAAGGCACATACCTCAATAATTCCAAGAACATACTGGTGTACTCATCATTTGTCATGGATCACATTTTTGGTTCATTGAATTCTTTTTCCCTGTCATAAAAGTATCTCTCTGATAGATACTTCTTCTTGAATAGCCACACAAACTCACTCCAAGTCAGATCTTCCTCATCTATATCTCAATCATTCTTCACATCTTCCCACCAGATGTCTACTTTACCCTTAAGACTGAAAGTAGTCACTCTAGCTTTAATGTTCCCTGAGTAGTCATGCAACCTGAAAAAATTATTCATACCAATTAACCATGCCTCTGCATCTTGTGATCTCTTTATCTCTCCATCAAAAGTAGGTGGATTTTCCTTCTTAAATTCATCTGGAAATTACCCCTATCACTCCTCTTGTAAGGATGATACTGATGATGATCATAGTGCCTATCTGAATCAGAACTAGAATCATACTTGTGTCTATCCCTTCTCCTCTCCTGAGTGTCCAACAATCTACCATCTCTAACTGTATCATCTATATTTGATATAAGACCACCATGTGATCTACTACTGAGGGCCCCATTAGTTTTATCTTCCTGCTCATGACTGATCCATAGTGGTCCTTGTCACTGCAAATCTGACAAGCTCTGAAGTAGTACTGCATTCACCTCTGTTGACTTTTCCTGTGACTGTATGATTCTTTCATTATCTTCCTTACAACTCCTTATCTCCTCCTCTAAACTTCTCAATGTAACTTCCAAGTCAGAGGGGTTCCCAACACCATACTGCTCTTCGGATTCATAGGGAGAGTATCTATAGTCAATTATCTTGCTAGCCACTTGATATTTCTTCCTGCAAGGCATAATATGCCAGATAAACCAAATCACAATAAACCAACATACCTTAGTATAGGTAGGAGAGGATACCTTGTTTGCAAGATCACCAAATCAGTGTGATACATGTATAAAATAATCATAACAACATATAGACATACACCAATAAATGTATCAACACATAAACATCACTTTAACTAGGATCCAGTCATTAATGCAAGGCCATATCAATAATGCATGCCATGAACCCATGCATGACAACGACCATTACTCCATTGTACCCATTTCCACATGAAACCAACAATATGCATAAGAAATTCCGAACCAACTACAAATACGCATAACCACATGTAGTCGAATATAATCTATCAATTCTTGTAATCAACCTACAAGACTGATGCATGTAATCAAAATATTCAAAAATGTAACCTAACATATAAGGATGTAAGTAGGTACAATGAAATCAATAGGTAAGCTACATATAATCCATACACAGTCATTCACATCCTCATTTCAAATACATTTCATGAAATCAATAACAAATTCTCCATGATAACCATACTACAACTCTAATCCGACATCAAGCAATTTCAATAAGTATATAAGTGTAAGAAACACACATGCAATTGACATGCATTCATGACCAATGCATAACCCATCCAGTCCAAGGGGTGAACCATACTCTGGTACCACTCTATAACACCCTCCTCCCACATCTACCCAAGCAACCGACCAACTGGAGTAAACATATGACGAGAGGCCACTATGATATGATTCGATCTCCTATGTCACATTAAGGAAGTGGAACCGATAGAAACACACCATACAAACATCCAACGTCATCAAAAAAACCCTCTGAAGACAAGTTAGCCACTTAGAAAACATATCCTTGGGTCCCACTGTTGTTTTAGGTCTCTTGGGCCATAGTCACTCTCATGCTATGGGAAAGGGAGTGACCAACAACCTAAATTCTCTCTCACAAGTCTGCCTGCCAAAGACTATGGAAAATAATTGTCAGTCCTGTGCCAGGGACCCCCAGATTTAAGCCAATTTTTTAGGCTTAGAGCCCATGACACTGCCCAGAATTGATCCATCTCTTCAAATCAGTAAAATAATAGGGAAATGAAAGTACAAAAGTAAATATTTTTTCAAGACCTTGACCAGATCCCTACTAGCCATGACAGGCATTTCGTCAAACATATCATTGACATGTAACCTACATGTGTAAACAACATAATTAAGTGTAGGGATCTCATACTTATATGAGAATCGCTATGAACCAGTGTCCCCTCATGCCATTTTCTGCATTATCATCTATTAGGTAATAAACACATTATCCATTCACATATAAGTAAAAACATGTTGAAATCCATACATAACTATTGTCATAAAATGTGCATATAACCAACATAATAGGAATAGAAATACAGTAAACATGACAACAATCAAATCCATAAATACATCAATACCTTTACACATGGAAATCAAGGGAAACAATTTCTTATTAATGAATGAAATGAACCAACTGGAGATGGGACTACCACTTTACACCCGACTGTAGAATGGTTGAGCCAATTCTATCTTCAGCCATTCACCCTTGTGCCATACTTGAAGCATGAATGTGGGATCTCATAAAACACATCAATCAGAACTCATCCAGGGCTTCCAGAGGCCACCCACCACAACCCATGAAATAATGATTCCAACTCATAGTCGGACATCACAAAACCATCATCAGATCAGTCTCTATCCAAGCCTTCCAGGGCTCCAGAGTGTTTTTCCAACCAAGGCTCCAAGATTAGTAACTCAACCCACATATTTTACCAAGCTTCAGGTCATTTTTCTAACCAAGGCTCCAATATTAGTAACTCAACCCACCAAGGGCTCCAGATCATTTGTCCAACCAAGGCTCCAAGACTAGTAACTCAACCCAAGCTAAGGAAACATGAGAATTGACCAAAAACAAGCAATGAAAGTAAACCCACAATCACCATGGTTATCTAGGAAATGGAAAGGCCAGGAAATCCACTATAGATCTAGGCAACCCTCCATGCCAATGGAAGATCAAAAGCAACAAATCACATGCATATGCCATGCATGGAAAAACTAGTGAAGAAATCATACATGCAACTCGATACCTGCAAGAAATCTGATGTAGTTGCTGATGTTGATGCCTTCTTGCGCTTTCTTGCTCTTCCTTTGACTTCTTGCTCCAAGAATCCAAGTATGCCACACCCTCCAAGAGTGCTCCAAGAAAACTCTAAGTATCCAAGAGTACGAGAGAAAGTGAATAATGAGAGAGAGCTCCAACACTGAACTGATCCTCAGAAGCCTTGTTATGGATGAGGCCTCTATTTTCTTCATTTTCCTCCTCACATGCAACCTATGACCTTTCACCTCCTTTTTCTCCTAATTTCCATTATTTTCATAAATAAATGTGCCAAAATTCCTTTTAATGCCTTAGCCATTGCCTTTGTCAATTTTCTTAGCCATAAACAACCAAATGAACACCCCCTAGGATGTCTTTCCCAACATTCAGCTTGGAATAAGTGTACCGGTCATCCGTGGTTATTGTTTTTAACATTTATTGCATATAATTTTCAGCAGGGTTGTTACATTCGATCTGTAGCTGGGAAATAGAAGAAGAAGAGAGTGAAGTTATATAATAATAAAGGAAGGACGAAATCTTATTTTTGGGCTCTATCTCTCTCACATGTGTGAGAGATTAAGGTTTTTGCAGATTCCAAGAAGGGTTAAAATTTCAGATTCGAGTTATAGAAAGACGATGTGTAGTCCCTTGTTGCTGGAAGGAAGAATACTTTGTCTTATCCTCGTTGACCTTAGGAGGAGTTGTCTTGCTCAAGGAAGGTTTGAAGAGGAAGTTGGATTAGGGTTTTTACAGCTGCTACAGAGCAAATTTGCAGGTTGAAGAAGCAGTATTGAAGTTGACAGGTCAAAGTTGCAGTTTGAAGCTGGTTGGGGCTAGATCATCAAAGGACTTGTCAGAAGGGCTGACTTGGTACTTGGAGAAGGACTTGGTCTAGGTTTTAGGTCTTTTTTGTCTCATTTGAAGCAAATTCTACAAGAATATAATGGTTTTCTGGGTTTTCCTCTTAGAGGGGTTTTCCCCTGGTTGAGACCCTAATTTTTGTATCCTCTGTTTTTTTGTTTCTTTTATTGTTATTTTTTTAATGAAAATGTATAAATAAAGAACACAATAAGACTAACTAATTTCACAAGAAAATATTAAGGTTAAGGAAAATTGGAATTAATAGTTGCCACATTGCATTTTCCAACATGGAATCAGAGCTAAGGTGAATAAGAAGGCAGTTGGAAGGATTATCTTGTGGACACACAGAAGGGTTTGATTGTCAAGGGGAATCATTTTTAAGGAAGTAGAAGACCTATTTATCTAGAAGAAGGGTTTCTACATTGAATAAGATCAAGACTACATCAAGATTTCATCAAAGGAAGGATTGAATGAAAGACTATAAGAAAGGTTGTCTCTTAAGAGAAGGAGGTCTATCTAAAGGCTCATTGAAATAAGTAAGAATCAAAAGGATCTTGGTATCATTTATCACTCTTGGAAGTTGTTGTTGAAGGCATTCTAGCAAACATATTTCAAGGATATTATTGATGTTTCTTCAAAGGGCATCAAGAAAGGTTGAGAAAGGTTGTAGAAATCATCAAGGAAATGGAGAATCACAATTATCAAGTGAGTATCATATTATCACTCTATGTCTAAATATGCAGGTCATATGATTTCTTTCTACAAGGAGAGAAATATCCCATTGGAGCATCAAATTACCTAGTCTGGAAGAAAATGATTGACCTATCACTTACAAAACAGGAGGTAATGGAGTATGTTACTAGTGAAATTACTGAACCTAGCAAAGATAAGACTTAGGAACTAGAGAAGTACAATAAAGGAGAAGGGTACAAAAAATCATAGTTGAATCCACTAAGGATCCTCTTGTTCCATTTGTTGCAAAATTGAAGGCTTCCAAGGCTATGCATGAAAAGCTAGTGAACTTGTACTTTGTGAGTACATGAGGACCAAAGATTGCTTTGAGGAATAATCTATATAAAATGAAGAAATCAAAGGATGAGGGCATGGCATCCTTTCTGATGAATATCTCTCAATTAAGAGATCACTTTCAGGGGCTTGGAGAAACAACTTGTGATTCATAAATGATGATTATTTTACTAAATGCATTGCCCCGAGAATGGAGAATTTTTGCAACAAGAATATACTCTAAGAAAGATTCAACTCGTTTTGATGAGTTGTGGGTTCAATGCATTTTTGAAGAATCTAGGATCAAGGTAAAATATGACATTGGATCAGATGAATAGTCTGAAGCCTTTCTAGCTAGAATCAAGAAGCTAAAGAAGGGAAAGTTTGGAAAGTCCAAGAAGAAAGATATTTCCAAGGTTCAAAGATTTAAGTGAAATGAGTACAAACATTTTAAGAGGGACTGCCCTAGTTTACATAACAACAAAAGAAAGGAAATGAGTGAGACTCGCATAGCTAAGGATATGGGAGAAGTTGAGAAGAAGCCGAAGAAAGAAGAAGTAAAGTGTCTTTACTATTGAAGAAGATGCATTATTTTTTAGGTTATCTATGAAGTTTGATATTTCCTCTAGAATAGTATGCATTGTTGTTTACTTAATTTTTCATAACATTATAGAGAGATGCATGTGATAGTAGCATATGTAGAATCTTCTTGGTTAATTTGCTTTGTAGAAATCATCTAATCTTTAAAAATAGATAGATAAACCATTTTTCATATTTCTCATCTAGGAATTATCTAACATTATGTTAGAGGTAGTCATCATTCTTAGGTGGATCATCATGATCCTAGGATAACCATCATTATGGAAGGCACTTGGGAGAAGCACTATGACAAGGTTAGTATACATTCCATGCAATGTGGAAACAATACTAGTAAAGGGATGAAGAAATGCAATGGGTGAAGATGCATGCTCATTCTAAGACATATAGATAGATGATTGAATAAGAGGCATAAGGATGAACATTGGAAGTGTCTCTTGGTTAATATTCATGTTTGTAGTATCTTGTAACATGCTTAGTATGATTGTATGATGCTTAAAAGGAAAATTGTGACTTAGTTAAGGACGTATAAAAGTTTAAGATTTTCTCTAGAATATGGAAATAATGATTAACATCTAGTATAATCTCTAGAATAAAAAGTTGTAACTTGGTAATTGTTGGAATTATATCAAGAAAATGCTTCATGTGACTTGTGCCTTAGTCAAATGGAGAAATTTGATTTTCCACATCAACAGGATGACTTGGATTACAATTAGATAGAGTGGCATGGCCTTATCAAATATTTAAGTCGATAAAATTGTGTTTGTAGGCTAGAAGTAGAGTTGTGCATGAGTTGATTGCTAAGATCTAGCAATCTAGTTGAGTTATTGTTAGTTGAACTCATGTAACTAAGCTCTAGCCCCCAGTTGAGTCAATTAAATGTCAGTTGAGTAGTTATGACTGTTCTTAACCCAACTGAATCTCAGTTAACTTGTGAATTGGCTAAAAAGAGGCCCAGTCATGCATGGAATTCGAATCACCTATTTGAGTGGATGGAAAGGGCACATTTGTATTTATAATTGTATGTTGTTTAGTGTACAGTTCTTTTGCAATGAGTAGGTGATCAATTCCTTAAGCTATTGCACAAGGAAGTATGGAATTCTCCTATTTTTTAGGGGCTAATTCCTCTAGGATTACACAAGGAAATAGGAGGTTGGTTGAGGCTTGAATTGGCTAAGTGTTGGCTAGAGGAATTTAAGAAACATGAGAACATGATAGTAGTGTTGGGTGTGCTTCTGAGTTGAAGCAATACATTGTAATTGTTTCTCTTTTCATCCGAATTAATGCAAAGTAGTGGAGGGATTTTTACCAGTTGGGTTCCCCTGTAAATCATTATGTTCTTGTGGTTTTGGTGGTTGCAAGTCATTGCATGTGTTTCTAAATTGTGATTTCAATTCCCATATTAGTAGAGTAGAATTTGTATCTCTTGATTTTAGTTCAATTTCATTAACAACAACAAATTTCTTGCAATTTCTACATGGTATCAGAGCTATGGAAGACTACATAGAAACCCTGTTTCAGATCTTCTCTCAAAGGAGTTTTCATTTGCATATTTTTTGGTGCAAATTCTCTTCATTGCATGAAAAATGCCTTTCAATGGATTGAGGCTTGAGTATGCATTGGAGGGCACCCAAAATTTTTGTGCTTGGAAAAATAGGATGTAAGTTGTCTTGGATGATAATGGAATATGGGAATATACACAAACTAATATACCAAAACCAATAGCATCAGATGTGCACACACTTGCTCAGTTGAAGAAAGACACAATAAGAGCCGAGAGGATTATTCTGGAGGGTGTCATAGATCATGTGGTTTAAAAATTTCATGGAAAGGATAATCTTTTTGCAATGTGGAAAACTCTCACAAATATATTCCAAAGCAACAGTGATTCTAGGAAATTAACATTGAGATTTAAACTCAGGAGCATTCGAATGTAGAAAAATGAAACCATTCCACAATACCTATCTAGATTCACTCAAATTCATGATGAACTTGGAGGATTAGGAGAAAATGTGTCATCATTTGAAATTTTGTGCTTAACACTCCTTGACCTTCTAAAATCATGGCACAAGTATCAATATTCAATTAATGGAAGAGACAAGATATCATATTGGGGGAGACTTTATTTTGATTTGGTGTGGGAGGAGATCATAAGAAACACTAGAGATGGTGTCACGTCCATTACATATGTGGAATAAGTCTGTGCTCTAGTTGAAAAGGGAATGAAGGCCCAAGGTGAGGCAAAATCTAGCCAGAACCATGGAAATAAGAAATACCTCAGTAAAATTTAATGCTTTCACTACCATGAGTATGGACACTATGCAACCAAGTGTCCACACAGGAAATCCAGTAAGGAGCATGCAACAAAAATAGGAGGAGATGCTCTTACATCACAATTTGAGTTAGATTTCACCCTCATTTCTTGCATGGAAATCACGATAAGAGGGAGTGAGTGGTGCCCAGATTCTGGTGCCTCATATCATATGACAGGAACTAATAAGTTCTTCAGCAACCTAGAGGTGAATGACTTACAATTACACATAGAGCTAGGAGATGATAGAAGGTACAGTAATAAAGGGATTGGATCTATCACCTTTAAGACGGAGTTAGGCTCCCATATTCATCTAAATGATGCAATGTATGTGCCTAGTCTAAAGAAAAATTTAGTTTCTGTAGTGTTGTGGTCACAACTACCACCCTATTAAAACATGCTTTGAAAGCAAATTTTAAATGGGTCCCCTTGAAGCTAGATATTTCACTTCCCCGAATGATTTGCTTTCATCTCAGAAACTCTAACTCTATGCCGAGTTAACCCTTCAATTCTTAATGGTCAAGATCTCCCCTTGAAAATATCTCTGCAGCATGATTTATTTATAACCTGCACTCTCGTTCCCTCATTAGACCTTTCTCAATCCTCCTAAGTGTCTCTGGAAAAACAGGCCCGCATATATAATCGCCCCTACCCTTACTATGGTTGTTCGTGCACTTAATGCACAAAACCCTCTGTCGCACCTCATTTGCCTTCATAGCTCTTTATAGCTGAAGTGCTTCGCAAAGCATGCATGCATCATCCCTTTTCGCTCATTGCACTTCGCCTTGATCAAAGGGCGAAGGCTGGTTTATCATGAATGAATGAGAGCGATGTGAGTAAGTCCTCCATCGCATCGCAAATCGCCAACCGGCCAAGCCCCAAAGCTATATATAAAGGACACATAAGTATCCCGGAACCGATGACGTTATGAACCACAATGTATATATTTTCAGGTCCGAAAACCCGTCGCATATCGCGATCGGCCCAAGTCCAAGGTTTATGTATATATGGTGCATCCCTGGCCTCCGGACCCGCCGGCACTATGAACCACATTGTATACAATGTCAGGTTCACTCCCCAATCGCATATTACGTATCGGCGGAGCCCGGGCCTTATACATAATATGCGCAGCGATATGGTGGGCCCACCGAGCTATCAAATATGATATATATATTTTTTCGAGTCTGAAAGACCGTCACATATCACGATTAGCGGAGCCCCAAGCTTGTGCATATTGTGATATGCGATAGGCCAGACCCAACGATATTTCTAGAATCCAACATATAACATTTGAGGTTTGGCTTGTGCGATCGGGGCGGGATTTCTTGTGTTTTCATATGTTTTCCCAATTTTCTAAAATTACAAAGGGATCGGGTTTTTAGTGTAAAGGGTGGGCCTGTGGAGTCCCGATAGTGCAACTGCACATCGGGGCAGTGGAAGGCATGGGTCCTGTGACCTGAGAAGGGGTCGATACCCAATTACGATGAAAGGAAGCCCTCGAAAATTGTGCCAAGCCTATGAGTTGAGTGAGAAATTGTACATTGACTATGTATCAGGCATAAATCCTTTTCACACTTGTTTCGTCGCTTTATAAAATGAATGAAGGAAACATTTACATTTGATTGAAATTTTTTGTTTTATTGTTCACAATCATTAAGCTAATGATAGTTATCCTTGCAAGTGAGAAGCAAAGGATGTAGGAGGGGATTCGAAGGGCCATGTATGTAGAAGCGTTGCGTTTAAAGGTCTGGCGGCAAGTGTTCTGGGTCGGAACCCCACGCGTTGCCTATGCATTTTGAAAGGAATCAATCCAACCATTATGCTTTCTACGTGCCAGCGGTCACGCTGACAATCCTACCTCTGTGTACTTGATTTGCATATCTGAAACTGTGGGAAGATGGAGAGGCAGGGTAGACTTAGAGTCATGGGGTGATTGCATAAGTATTACCTCCAAAGAGGAGAAAGGGATTTTGATTTTCGAGAAGAACAATTTTGCTTTATTGTGAATAAGAAGGACTATTTTGGGGAAGAAGGAGCCTTTAGTTTCAGACTTATTTAATTGTTCTTTTATATGTTTTGGATCAGAGTGTTGTTGCTGGAATGAATGTAAATGTGATTTGTATTTATGCATATTGATGACTTACAATTCACTATTAGTCTTGTTAAATTGAATGTGATTCAGTTTCATGTTTAACTTGTGAATGATCTCTGATTTGAAACTAAGTTAAACATCAGTTGCAAGTTTAATTTCATAAAAGCATGTGGATTCCTATAGTGATTGGATTGCAATTTAGCTTTAATAGTCTTGTCCAGCTATGAATTCAGTGATTGATTCATTTGGAATTGAATCTATACATGATGTTTAATCTTCTTTATCATGCTCCTGTCGAACATATATATGATGTTTAAACCTTTGTATTATGCTTTTGCAGGATAGATTAAGATAGCTAGGACTAGATTAGAGTAGTTAGAAGTAGTATAGATAGGATTTAATACATAGAGGTTAGTTGTTTTATTTTTGTTGATTTAATTGAATTCTTCCTCTCGGAAGCAATCTTTTGACATGTCCAAACAGTTTATGGGGTCCCTTAGAACTGTCAGAGCTAGCCATTCCAAACAAAAGAAGGTCTAATTGGGGCTTGCAATTGGGTTAGTTCCCCTTGTTGTCATTGCGCACATTTGCCATGTCAACAAATTGGCGCTAGAAGAAGGGCTTGTATAGTCGTCTCCAGCTTTTCAAGATTTCATATATAAGTGCCACGCATAGATTCAAAATGATTAATGTATGGATCGTAGAGGTCGGAGAGATCCTGACACACATTTGAAAGAGCCTCATTTTGAAGAAACAGAGACCCCTCTAATTCCTATTTCTGGGTCACCCAAGGAAGAGAGACTGTGGGAATATCCTGTCACTCAGGAACAACCAGTCAGATAACTTACTCGGGCTTACGCTCGTTCCCTCTCTCAGCTTCCCATCTTTCACTCTTTACCTCTGACAACTAAGAGAAAGCCAAGGATATTTACCCTGAGCGAAGATACATCTGTAACCACTTCTCTCGAAGATATTGCACTAGAATCCTTGCAAAGTATCGACACCCCTTGGGAAGAAATTCCTGAGCATTCCCCTTCTAAAGGTAACTCCTTGCTTGATTTTGAGAATCCTAACAAAGAAGCCTCCAACCAAAAATTCCCTGTCCATAGTATGGCCAATGTTCCCCCTCCAGGTGGGAATCAACCTCCACCTCCTACTCTGGGTGGGAATCAACCTCCACCTCCTCCTCTGGGTGGGAATCAACCCCCACCTCCTCTAGGAGCACTCCCTCCTTGGCTTGCATAGGATGCTTTAGTGGTACTTGGGTAGCAACATCCCTTACCCAAAAATACAAAAAGAGTGTTACCCAATTTTGACCCTGAGCGGGGAGATACCGCTGATAACCATATTCGCTCTTTCTTCCTAGCCTTGCACAGGTTGGGGGTCATCGATGAAGATGTGGTTTGCCACCTATTCTCTTTTACTTTGACTGGTGTAGCCTCCACATGGTATTTCAGCTTGAGAATAGGGTCAATCACCTCTTGGGATCCTTTTTAGCAGGCCTTTTTGGACAAGTTTGGTGATGAAAAAACACCTGTAGCCTTAGTTTTATAATTATCCCGTCTGAAAATGGAAGGCAAGGAGAAAATTAAGAATTTTAAAATCTGGTTCAACACGTTGTTCAATAGAATCCCATCCACCGCTAGATATACTGAAGAGGTGCTAATGGAATTCTATATCTTTGCTCTTCCTGTCCCTACAACGATGTGGGTTAAAAGGAGTAATGTGTAAACCTTACAAGGTGCTATCGATGAAGCAATAAAGGTTGAGAATGAAATGGTTAGTCTTATAGCATGCTACCCTACAACTGGAGAAAAGAAAGCCTCTCAGACATCCAAGAAGAATAATGGAAATGATAACAAAGGGGCTGAAACTAAAGAAAAAGACACCACGGATGTGGAAGGGTTGCATTGGTATGAAAAGGAATCATGGAGAGAGTACTAATGGTAATGGAGGAGAATATAAAAATAGAAATCCCTTCAAGCCTTCCTATCATAAGAAAATAGAAGGTGGTCATGGCCAGCTTGCATTGCCTGCTCCACCTAATGAAGGGGCTTTAAACATAGAAGAGTTGGCTCTTATTGGATCACTCCCTAACAAAGAAGAACCTATACTAGAGCTCAAACTAGAATAAGGAGATGAGGAGGAATACCAAGTAGAAGAACCTTCAGATGAGGAAACCCAGATTAATGTGTTGTGGGATTTCCATAGTGATGAGAATGAAAACGAAGGAGATAACATTGCAGAAATCAATGCTAATGAAATCCACACGCAAAGTAAAGGGCCGATCCTAGATGCGACAAACCCCTTAGACTGAACAAATCAAGATGTTCGCCTTGTAAAAGCATCTGCTCCCAGAGTTCCTGTCGAGAATACTAGACCTGGCGGTCAATCCAAGAATGCCCCTATTGCAAGTCACCTAGAGAAAGAAAATGCATCTCCCACTACAAAAAAGGCTACTCAAGATGGTAAAATCCCATCTAAGAATGGAAAAACATGTATGTTTACTCTACCATATCCTATTTATAACATTGATTACAATATTGTGGATGATCTCAAGAAGTCTAGGGCTAATATCACATATTTTGACTTGTTAAAATTAATGCAGCAAAGAGATTTGCTGCTGAAAGCTATGAATGAGAGAAACTACAAAACCCCCACCACCTCAAGCACCCAAATCAAGAAACCAATGTCCAAACCTGTTAGTATGACTAGCGCAGCCCAAATACCATCAACTATGGAGGCCACGTTATCTAAAATGAATCGTAAGCCACAAGATGTCAGTGCAGCCATGATAGGGAGGAAATCAAAATCTATGACTCCACCCTTCCTTATCACATTTGAAATCTTCAACATGAATGTGCATAATTGCTTGGTAGACTCTGGCACCTCATCCACTGTTATGCCTTACGTTGTTGCTAAGATACTTCAGGAAATACCCGATAACACTGAAACTTGAATTATGCAGTTGGACAAAACGAATGTGAGAGTTATTGGGGAGCTGAAAGATGTGTTGATTCAGATGGCTTCCAAACCTCAATACACTCAAGTCATTGATATAGTGGTAGTGGATATACCTGAGGCTTATGGGATGTTGCTTAGTGCGTACTGGTCATAAAATCTAAATGGATATTTCTCAACTGACTAGTCCCATCTTTTGTTGCCTAAGAGGGGAAAATGTGATATGTTGAGAGTGGAATGGGAAAGACACATGAAATACGTGGTAACGGAACCGAACAACCCCAATGAACCTACAATGTTCTGTAACTCTTTTGTTGGGAATTACAGTTCCGATGTTTATGCCATGGAAACCTGTTTCGGGGAGTGCCATGCAGAAACAGTCAAGGAGGCTTTGACAAACACACAGTTGGAAGAAAGAATTAAACACCCCCATAATCCAATTGATGAATTACCTTTTATTATAGTAGATGATAGGACTAATTTCATAGTAAATAGTTCTTTTAGTGTAACATTAGAGTTTATTTTTAGGACACTCCACTTTGGTGACTCTAACTGTCTTGAAAGTGCAGGCTCTGGGAGAATTTTCATTGAACCACTAGGGAACCAACATCTGATGGCCAACCGGTTGGAATGCACACGCACCAGTAACACAATAGAACATGAAGGTCTGCTGAAAGGCCTGAGAAGAGCCATTGAAAGGAATGTACAAAATCTCAGAGTTTTTGATGGCCCACAGATAATGGTGAACCAGGTAAAGAAAAAGATACATTGTAGTCCACCACACCTGGTGAGGTACCAACATGAGGTATGGAGTTTGATCGATAATTTTGATTCTTTCAATGTCACATACATTCCTCGAAAGTATAACCACGATGCCAATCTGGTGGCTGCTGTGACTGCGAAACTTTTGCCTAATCTTAGATTAAACAAGAATAAATTTTATGTTGAATTGATTTTCAAATCATTTGTAACTGATAACATCTCAAATTGGCAGGTGTTCGAAGGTGATAATAAAATCCTTGAGTTCTTGCCTTGTGAAAGAACACTCAGAAATGTAGCCATTAACAAAAAGGAGCATGAAAAACTTATAAACGGAAGTGAAGAAGAGGTGATATCTTTCATTGAGAAATTTATTTAGTCTTCATCTCTCATGAGTGAGCCAACAGGTAAGCACACAAAATTACAATACTCATGGCTGAGCCCATTCCAAGTTGTGGAAAAAATTGGTCATGGAATTTACAGATTGAAAACCTTACAAGGAGAAATTAAAAAACTACCTGTTAATGGCCAACATCTCAAGAGATATTGTCAGTAGCCACCACATGGTGGTTACCTCCTGAGTAGGTTTAGAATTCATTTCCTTTTGCTGTTAGTGTAGTTGTATTCCTGTCCTTTTTTTTTTTTTCTGCAAAGTCTATTTTCCTGTTGTTTTGAATTACATTCCTTTTCAGCCAGTTGATGGTGGTCCTCCAGTCTTGTTCTACCTTTCAAATTTTCCCTCATTCACCACTCTCGGCCTTTCCCTTCCTCATTAACTTGTTGATGATTCTGCTGTTCCTGAATCCATCATTCCCCTTCAAATCAAACAAACTTTCCATCAGTCCATGAGCACTTGAGAATCAGTAGTGGAATGCAAACCAAAACCCCTCATTGGTTGGGAACTATGTGAGATCTGTTGATAACTTGGATATCTGGAGCATGTATGGGCATCCCTATAAAACAAAAATGTGTAACTACAGCTGGACTAGCATGGAGGAACGTTGCATTTTGAATAAATCCCACTCAGACCTAGCCTATATTTGCTTGTAAGGTTTACATTCATTCTCCATTGGTCCCATCAACCACACTAAATGGTCCAATACCCGTTACTCACAAGTAAACCTCCTTTCATGGGCTAAGCTCAATGTCTCATACCTTGTGGAAAATCTAATTGTTGTCTAGTCCTTGTGCCTGAAACTGGAAGGACTTGTCTAAAAGGAAATGAAATTTCAAGTCCTTGTGCCAATCTAGAAGGAAAGGTTGTTTGGGAAGCCGATTAGAGTAAGGACTGTTGCTGGGCTTAGAGTACCGGTTGACATAGCAAGCCCAACCTTGCTTAAGCGGTTTAAAAGTATGGCATCATCCATGACTGCGCCCCATTCAATCAATGAAAATATAGCACTGAAATTCTCATATAAAGTGCAAGAAAAACATGTCTACATCAAGCTTGATGAGAAATAAAGAGCTAAGGTACACACCTAAACAGGTATGGACAGACCAGTGACCGCCCCAAAGGAATTTTTGAAAGTCGGAAATAGGTAAAGGAAGGTCAATAAACCCCATAATAATGCCATTGGAGAATGCCTGTCAAAATCATATCAACAAGTAGAAGCTATTTGTCTCTATCCCTCCTAAAACAGTTAATGTTTAAGTGGAACCCATGATGGTCCATCTATATAGTTTTCATTTCAAGTTTATCTTAACATCCTGATGTTTTATTGATCTGAAGGTTATTTGGAAACATAGATAATTGGTTCACCCAACAGTTCGCCATTGTTGTGGCCACAACTACCACCCTATTAAAACATGCTTTGATAGCAAATTTTAGATGGGTCCCCTTGAAGCTAGATTTTTCACTTCCCCGAATGATCTGCTTTCATCTCAGAAACTCTAACTCTATGCCAGGTTAATCCTTCAATTCTTAATGGTCAAGACCTCCCCTTGAAAATCTCTGCAGCATGATTTATTTATAACCTGCACTCTCATTCTCTTATCGAACCTTTTTCAACCCTCCTAAGTGTCTCTAGAAAAACAAGCTCGCATATATAATTGCCCCTACCCTTACTATGGTCATTCGTGCACTTAACGCACAAAACCATCTATCACACCTCATTTGCCTTCATAGCTCTTTATAGCCGAAGTGCTTCACAAAGCATGCATGCATCATCCCTTTTCACTCATCGCACTTCACCTTGATCAAAGGGAAAAGGCTGGTTTATCATGAATGAATGAGAGCAATGCAAGTAAGTCCTCCATCGCATCGCAAATCACCAACCGACCAAGCTCTAAAGCTATATATAAAGGACGCATAAATATCTTGGACCCGACGACATTATGAACCATAATGTATATATTTTCATGTACAAAATCCCTCGCATATCACAATTGGCCCAAGTCCAAGGTTTATGTATATATGGTGCGTCCCTGGCCTCCGAAACCACCGACACTATGAACTGCATTATATACAATGTCGGGTCTGGCCCCCAATCACATATTGTGTGTCAGCGGAGCCTGGGCCTTATACATAATATGCGCAGCGATATGACGGACCCGTCGAGCTATCAAATACGATATATATATTTTTGTGTCCGAAAGCCCATCACATATCGTGATCGGCGGAGTCCCAAGCTTGCGCATATTGCGATATGCGATAGGCCAGACCCAACGATATTTATAGACTCCAACATATAACATTTGAGGTCTGGCTTGTGCGATTGGGGTAGGATTTCCTGTGTTTTCATATGTTTTCCCAATTCTCTGAAATTATAAAGGGATCGGGTTTTTAGTGTAAATGGTGGGCCTGTGGAGTCCCGATAGTGTAATTGTGCATCGGGGTGGTGGAAGGCATGGGTCCTGTGACCTGAGAAGGGACCGATACACGATTACGATGAAAGGAAGCCCTCGAAAACTGTACCAAGCCTATGGGTTGAGCAGGAAATTGTACGTTGACTATGTATAAGGCATAAATCCTTTTCACACTTGTTCCGTAGCTTTATAAAATGAATGAAGGTAGCGTTTACATTTGATTGAACATTTTTGTTTTATTGTTCACAATCATCAAGCTAATGATAGCTATCATTGCAGGTGAGAAGCAAAAGACGCAAGAGGGGATTCGAAGAGCCATGTATGCAGAAGTGATGCATTTAAAGGTCTGGCCGCAAGCATTCCAGGTTGGAACCCCACGCGTTTCCTGTACATTCTAAAAGGATTCGATCCGGCTACGATGCTTTCTATGTGCCAGCGGTCATGCTGACAATCCTACCTCTGTGTACTCAATTTTCATATCTGAAGCAGTGGGAATATGAAGAGGCATGGTAGACTTAGAGTCATGGGGCATTTGCATAGGTATTACGTCCAAAGAGGAGAAAGGGCTTTCGATTTTCGAGAAGAACATTTTTTCTTTATTATGAATAAGAAGGATTGTTTTGGGAAAGAAGGAGCCTTTAGTTTCAGACTTATTTAATTGTTCTTTTATATGTTTTGGATCAGAGTGTTTTTGTTGGCATGAATGTAAATTTGATTTGTGTTAATGCATAATGATGACTTACAGTTCACTATTAGTCTTGTTAAATTGAATGTGATTCAGTTTCATGGTTAACTTGTGAATGATATCTGATTTGAAACTAAGTTAAACATCAGTTGCAAGTTTCATTTCATAAAAGAATGTGGATTCCTATATGAGTGATTGGATTGCAATTTAGCTTTAATACATTCTTGTGTAGCTATGAGTTCAGTGATTGATTCATTTGGACTTGAATCTATACATGATGTTTAATATTCTTTAACATGCTCATGTCAAACATATATATGATGTTTAAACCTCTGTATTATGCTTATGCAGGGTAGATTAGGATAGCTAGGACGAGATTAGAGTAGTTAGAAGTAGTATAGATAGGATTTAATGCATAGAGGTTAGATGTTTTAGTTTTGTTGATTTAATTGAAGTCTTCCTCCTAGAAGCAATCTTTCGACATGTTCAAATAGTTTACGGGGTTCCTTAAAACCTGTCAGAGCTAGCCATTCCAAATGAAAGTATGTCTAATTGGGGCTTGCAATCGGGTTAGTTCCCCTTGTTGGCATTGTGCACATTTTCCATGTCAACATGTAGTTGTACTTGAAGACTGTGGATATGATGTGGTGTTCAATAATGGGAAAGCTGATTTGAACCATGTTCCTACTAGACAAGTAAAAAAAATTGGTGTTCAAGTTAAAAATATCTACAAGCTAGTCTAGGTATATTTCACCATGCATGTAGCTATACCTCTAGGAGTGAGGTGGGGTGATGTAGAGCCTTAGTCCTAGAGTTGAAAATATTTGGGCAAAGTCCAAGGAGAGTAGCAATAGTGGTAGAATACTCTTCTCATGGATAATTACCCTTGCTATAGGTGCCCACAATATTTAGTAGCAGAAGGATCAATGTCAGTTGATTTAGTCAGATCTTGAGCAATTGTTGTAGAGACTAGTAGCAGTCAAAGTCTCAGGAGACAATTGCAGCCCAGAGACACAATTAATTCATTATTTTGGATGCTTCTCAGTTGCAATTGTTGTAGTAGCAACAAGACCAGTGAGAGGGAGTGTTAATTTTGTTACAATACATTCCATAGGAGCAAGATCGGGGTTGTGCATAACCCTTTTCTATCTAAGACGGAGTGTTAGAAATGTAGAAATAAAGTTCTTCATTTGACTTGTGCCTTAGTCAAATGGAGAAATTCAATTTTCCGCATCAATAAGATGACTTGGATTGTAGTTAGCTAGAGTGACATGGCCTTTTCTACTAGTTACATCAGTAAATTCGAGTTTGTAGGCTAGAAGTAGAGTTGTACATTAGTTGATTGCTAAGATATAGCAATATGGTTGAGTTATTGTTAGTTGAACTTAGTTCATTGAGCTCTAGTCACTAGTTGAGTCAGTTGGAGGTCAGTTGAGTAGTTATGATTGTTGTTAACTCAACTGACTCTGAGTCAACTAGTCAATCAACTAAAAATAGACCCATTCATGCATGGAATTCAAATTTTCTAGTTGAGTGGATGGAAAAGGAACTTTTTATATTTATAATTGTATAATATTGAGTGTATAGTGCTTTTGCACTAAGTAGATGAAAAATTCCTTAAGCTATTACACATGGAAATAAGAGGCTAGTTGAGGCTTCAATTGGCTAAGTGTTGGCCATAGCAAGTTAGGAAGTAGGAGAATAGGATTGTAGTGTAGGGTGTTCTTCTGAGTTGAAGCAAGACATTGTAATTGTTTCTCTTTTCATCTGAATTAATGCCAAGCAACGAAGGTGTTTTTCCCAATTGGGTTCCCCTGTAAATCATTGTGTTCTTATGGTTTTGATGGTTGAATGTCATTGCATGTGTTTCTAAATTGTGATTTCCATTCCACATATTAGTAGAGTATAATTTGTGTCTCTTGATTTTAGTTCAATTTCTTGAGTAGTTGTAATTTATATAGTAATCAAGTTCGATCCTTGGGCACTTTGATGCATAAAGGAAGATTCATATGGAGATGGACCATGAGAATGTTGATAGAACAAGAAGGTCATCATGAAGTAAGTATTATTTATAATTACTATTGGTTATCTCGTTAGCATATTATTTTCTACCTAGAAGGATTTTGTAGGAATACATGATGACAATTGAGGAAATTTCAACTATATGGATAAGAAATGTACGAAGAATATTAAGAGAAGCTCATCATCTGGTACCTGGCATCTGTGAAGTCAATATGTGTGATTCTTGGGATTGAAAGGTAGCATTATGAGAAGATAACCTAAATGTCAAAAGGAGATCACTTTCACAAGGAAGCTAGGATCACCTTGAAGTTTGGAAAGGCTCAGTGTAATGCCTTTATATGTGATGTCAAAGATGAGAGTGATGAGTAAAGAAAATAACCTGGATCTTGTCACAAGAGTGAAGAGTGAATATGGATCCATGATAAATCAAAAGAAACCAAGGTTGATGCAAGAGATGCAACGGAAAGAGGGATCCATATGGCTATGAAGAAAAAATAGTTTATACTCTCATAAAGAAAAGTTATGAGGTTTGTGGCATTAATTTCCCAGTTTGAAAGGAATTTCAAAATCTCCTATGGTTTTGAGGAGTAAAGGAGTCTCCTTGATAGGAGAAAGGATCTATTCCATAATAAAAAGGGAATAGGGATGTCCTCCTTGATTGAGTGGGAGTGATGATGGAAATCACATGTGCGCTCTCTTCTTCAGGTGATGGAGAAATCATGGTGGAGGATTGGATAAAATTATGTTATTTCCTTAAGGATATAAAATCCAAGAAAGGAAAGGTATGACACTCTTTGAGGATGTGACAAATATCCAAGAGAAGAGTGATTGAAGAGGACCTGTATCTTTGAGGACTTAGGAATGGATATCCAATGTCAAAATAGTCCTAAAAGTACATACCTTGTGAACATTTGGATTGGGTATGTTTCTTGTAGAGGTAGTGTGGTATCCCACATAAATCCTCCCAACATAATGCTCTTGAATGATGTAGAGCTTGTCTAGTTATGCCTTAGAGACTGTGCTAGTCACAATGATGATGCTTACAATTTAGATTATAAATATGAATCTTCTTATTATAACTCTTCATTTTGAGAATGATGTTGTACTAATGGTATAATTATCAATATCTCCTAGTTAAGAGGGAGTGTTGGAAATGTAACTAGTTTCAGTCTTCATAATTGTTGTTGTAATCATTTAAGTATGTGTCCTATGTAACAAACAAAAGAAGAAAATAAAAATTTATTATTATAAAGCATGGGTTTCATGCTCATTATTGATGATATTCTAGGTAAAAGAAAAGCATGTTCTTAATGCTTCTAGGGTTTATTAGGTCTTAGGATTTATTTTCATGAGTCAAAGAATTCAACATCATGTTTATAAGACCCTTTGGGGAAAAATGTGATTTGAAAAAGAATTATTTTTTAGTCTAGAAAGTCTTGGAAACTCCAAAAGTATATATCGGCCCTGGCAGATTCAAGTTGGCCTAAAGGAGGGAATTCGAACCCTTGGAAAGGCTATATAAAGGAGCAATTCTACCTCATTTGCAATCCACTCTCACACTAGTTTGATCTCAAGAAGGAATTTTTATTTGTAGTTGGAAAGCAGAAGAAGAAGAGAGCGAAGGTGTAGAAGAAGAAAGGTAGGAAAAAGTCTTGTTTTTGGGCTCTATCTCTCTCTCACACATGTGAAAGATTAGGGTTTTGAAAACTTCCAAGAAAGGCCAAAATTTCATATTCTAATTGCAGCAGGATGAAGTGTAGTCTCTTGTTGCTGGAAGAAGGAATACTCTGCCTTGACCTCGTTGACCTTAAGAGTATTTGTCTCGCTTAAGTAAGGTCTCAAGAAGAAGTTGTATTAGGGTTTCTACTGCTGCTACAAAGCTAAAGTTGCAGGTCGAAGAAGCAGTGTTGAAGTTGGCAGGTCGAAGTTGTAGTTTGAAGTTGGTTGGGGCTAGATCAATGAAGGACTTGTTGGAAAATATGACTTGGTACTTGGAGAAGGACTTGTTCTAGGGTTTAGGTATTTGTTGTCTAATTTGAAGCAGATTCTATAAGAAGAGAAGTGTTTTCTATATTTTCTCCACGGATGGATTTTTCTTTTGTTGAGAGCCTAATTTTTGCGTGCTCTGTTGTTTTTGTTTTTGTTGTTGATATTTGTTTGATGAAAATATCTAAATAAAGAACACAGGAAGACTATTAATTCTTGATATTTATTTTATAAAAATATCTAAATAAAGAACACAAGAATACTAACTAAGTTCACAAGAAAATATTAAGGTTATGAAAAATTGGAATAGCTGCCATATTGCATTTTCCAAAATAATGCTCCCAAGGAACCCTCTCTATCTCAACCCTTGCACAAACCCATCACAGTCAGCATCTTCCATGAGAAAGCAAAGACAAAATAGGTGATTTTCAAGCTGATGTTGGCTTGTCATGAATGTACTTTATTTGTAGGTGTTATCATCTCAACATGGCAGGGTGATGCTCAAGGGAGGTTACAAGAAGGCACTTGTGAAGAAGAAGCAAAATAATGAACCATCATGAAGGACATGAAGAAATATTGGACCAAGACAAAGACATGAAAACTCATTCTGACTTGGAAGGTTCCAACACTTATCTTGACCCTTCCGAGGGTGAAGATGGAGTACAAGCAAAGATATATCATAAATAAGTCAAAGACACAACAATAAAGATAAGAGATTGGCCTTTATGTACTATGAAATCTCTTATCGTCGCGAAGTCATGGATTCTCAATATGTTACCACAAGAGTCATATGATTCAATGTATTTTGTCACATCATTTGTGGAATGTAATTATTATATCTTAAAAAATTAGAAAATGTAAAATATGTGGAATCCCAAAGGTCCCACATGGAATGTGAAAATTCAATAAATTTTTTAAAATCATGTAGAAGCTCAAAGGTCACATAGATATTCGAAAAGTCATGTAGGAGCTTAAGAGTCATGAAAAAGGTCAAGAGTCGGCTCATTTGTTATATTACACCCTTGTAGCTCAAGGGAAAGGACTTTGGACTTTTCACCTTGGTTTATCTAGCTTGGCATAGGAGAGAAGATATTACTTTGGAGGAGCAAGTGGTGACTTAATGTTCCACTATTGGGGCTAGTGTTGCATCATTGTAATCGTGTATCTTGGAAATTTTGCTTAATATATGAAGGTCTTTTATCTGGCACAGTTTCATGCATATGTTGTGAACGATCGTAAGACTATTATTTCATTGTTTATTATGTATGCTTATTTTAACACATACTAATGGATATAAAGTATTTCGTTGGCTTTGGTATGCATCTTGTTGAATGTGCATTGTTACTTTCTTTTATGATCGTTGTTATCTTGTGAACTACTTTGTAGGTTAATCAATGATTCATTCCATGCTCTTGTGTGTCTCTTTCAGGATAGTATTATTATTTTTGTTCTAGAGTCTCACTCTCTCTTTCCTTGCCATGAAAGTGCCTTATATACATTGTAATTGTATGTCTCACATTGTCAACTTGCTTGTTTCAAAGATTGTTTGTATAATGTTTTATCTTGATAATTGTAGCAAAGGAAAATCCCTAATAATAATGGTGGCCGAGCCTATTATCTAGATGGGGCTCCTACTCCAAATGGTGTGAGGTCTAATTGGGACTTCATATCGAGGAGACCCCCTTTTTTGGTCGATTTATAGCACTGTCAACAATTGGTGCTAGAAGGAGGGCCAAATAACAAGCTAAGCCCATTGAGTATGCTTTTAATCTCTTATCTTGAATGGATCATTCCCAAATCATAATCTTAGGATGTTTTTATAATAGGGTAAATCTTAGAATCCTAATGTAACTAATTTATAACTTGTCTCAATTTAAGTTTTATGGAAAGGGTGAACTAACTGTCCTTAGAAATGTGTTTTTATTTCTTTGTTTTTTTCTTTCCAATGGAAAAGATTGTAAGGCTGTCATGGACAAGTTGTTCACCCTAACCCTTGAAGGTCATGTCAAACTATGTTGTCATACATTACCAACATCTTCTATCTTTTCATTTGAAAAACTTGATAAGGAGCTCTGTGAAGCCTTTGATAGGTATGATTATCAAGATACATGGAAGAGGATCAACCAAATTAGAATGAAAACCGGTGAATCATTAGAGGATTGTGTTGATAGACTTCTTCATATTTGTTATGAATTTCCTGAAGAGGACATGGATTTGGATCTCATGGGTCAAATTTCAAGATTTGGTTAAAATATTTTTGAATAATTTTGAATATGAATTCCTTGTTGATGGTGGATCATTTTATAATGCTAGTAATTTTCTGATCCCAAATTTGATTTTTCAAACTTTTCTCAGTCACGAGTGATGAGCCCCAAAAATGGACAATTATTTGGGCTCATTCAACCTCCTAATTTGGCTTAGTCCACCATTCTCATTTGTTTATTGCATTTTTTTGATTATTTTTATGTTAATAGAGTGAATTTGGTTAGTCATTATGCCAACAAGTCTAATGGGTGCTTTGTGTAGCCTTGTTGGTCAACTTGGAGACAAAATTGAAGGTCTTAATGAGCACTTGGCAGCCAAATTTGTTGGAGAACAAGCTAGAGGATT
>APFE030394111.1:69551-100403 GCA_000404065.3 Pinus taeda
CTCCTTTTCTTCTTCCTCTTCACAATCTATGTAGAATAATTTCTCCTCAGCACACTTATGACCTTTAGTGTATTTGCTATCACAACTGTAACAAAGCCCTTTTTCTCTTTTTTCTTCCAATTGTTGTGGTGTCAACCTTATAGGTTGTGAAAGACTAGGGACAACACTTCCATCTTTATAGTTGTGAGTGGTATGCTTCCTGGTTGCCATAATTTTGCTTTCCATTTTTCTTCCTAACCTGAATGCCTTCTCTAAGAATCAGGTTCCCAAAGGTGAACATTGTGTTGGATATTATCCTTTAAAGTCCCTATGAACACATCAATCCTATGCTCCTCTGGAATATTATTTACCCTTATGTTCAATTTTTGGAACTCCTCAATGTGCTCCATTATTGAACCCTTTTGTTTGAGATTTTCTTTTTGTATCCTAATAATGTGTTGTTAATTCTTCTGTAAAAATTTCCCAAGTGATAATTTGTTTACGAGAGCAAATCCATTGATACCATACAAACTAATTTGGTTCCAAATATAAAGTTGCAATACGTACCTTTTGTATGTTTTGCACATTATTGAGATTAAACATTTGCTCCATCTGTAATATCCATGTTGCGGGATCCTTGCCATCAAAATTCCTCATATCGGTTTGTGGAATATGGTGGGTCTTCGATCCAATATTAGAGTCTATGAAATCATGATTAACATTTCTTTTGTTCGCATCATGAGTTTCCTTTACTACCCTTTCACCATTAGTAAGTATTTCCTATAGAAAATTTGTCAAATCTGTCTTCAAATCTATCTTCAAATCATCCATCTTAGCTTCCACGCCCTTTATCTTAGATTCCATGCCATTTATCTTAGCTTCTGTTAGCTTTTATGAGAGTGACGTTTGTTGCACTTGGTCTTGTAAATTTGATATATCATGTAGCATTTCTTCCTCTTCTTCATGAGTCATGCTAGAGATTTCAGGTTGCTTACTATATGTTTGCATTTTTTTTCCTTGGGGCATCAGTTACTGATAATGATGCTCTACTATGCCCTTTGTATTCCTTCAAAATAATTTTTCAAACCAAGATTAAGCAAAAATTTAAAAAAATCTACACACCTTTTTTCACTTTGTAGGAGCTCGATATTGCCTCTGATGTATCTCTATAATTTCGGATCATCGAGTTCTGAAATTGTGATCTGTAGTAGTCCTCTATGTCCTCTTTCCAATTCCACCCGTTTGATCCAAATTGGATTCTCTAAGGAAGAGTTATGCCAAATCTCCCACAGTGACTTGATTATAGAATAGTTCAGTAGAGCGAACTTGTACGATGTGCCATGTGTCCCTGTTTCGACCTTTATCTCTAAAACATATACACAAGAAACTAAAGCCCATCCTCTTTTTGTACCTTCTTACGAAATTTCAGTTAGATGCTCAGAGAGAAAGTTATGACGATTTTCCCCAGGTCACCTGTTTGGAATGTAATTCAGCAGTCTGAAAAAAAGACAAAATTCCTCAGATCATATTTCTGCAAATATAGCGCGAAAAGCTCTGAAATTCAAACCCGAGGTTCAATGCGATTTTGTCTCAAATGGGTTTCTTTTTCGCTTCTGAAACATCGCAGAAAAAAATTTATAGCGAAAATTCCACTATGACCTATTTGGAGCAACGAAACCCTAGAATCCAAAGCTTTGATACCAAATGTTATGAAACCAACTCACAAAAAGATAGAAAAGATATATCAACGCCTTAGAATTTGGCCTCTTCGAGGGGGAAACCTCCTTTAGATTACACAAATGAATGATTCTTTGATGATTCAAATGACAAAACCTCCTTTCTATATATAGGAGTCTAAGGAGCCACAATATAACTCAGCCGACCTAACAATAATAATATAAAGGCACAAAAATAACAATAGATGGATTCTATGGGGCATAGTAATAACAATATGGGGACAATAGGGGCACAACAATATTAATAAGGGATAAAACTACAATAGTAAAGGGGTAATCACTAGTATTATAGGGACCTAACAAGGCCACTTGTCCCTTCAATCGGAACACTAATAACTTCTGGCTTTTGCACTATAGGCAATTTTGGTGTAGTGAGCTCTTGGGATTTATTCGGGTTTTTTATGATTATGTCAAACTGCTCATATTCCTTGAGTAAAGTAGGATCGATATTTATATTCGTATCAAGGGTCTCACTAGTCCCTTCCTTTGTCTGCTCCCTTTCTGGGGTATTTTCCTTTTTAGGAGTCTTTTCCATTTTTTCTTGACAGTGGCCTTCTAGTTGCATCATAGAGGTAGTATTTAACAACTCCAGAGGCAATGTTTCCAATATTTGTGTCCTGAACTTAGAAAATTCCTCTAATCCCTCTGCTCCCAATTTGATTTTTTCCAGTTGTTTCACTTGAGAAAATAAGTCGGTTGAAGCAAACAAATCATCATAATTATCCTTCTCATGTTCAAACTTGGCAATTTTGACATGAGAAGTGAAATTGTAGGCAACAGATTTTGGATCATACTGCCTCTTTGGGATGACTGCTAACTTTACCATTTTAATTTTCTCAGCTTCCTTCTCTACATGCTTGAAGTCATGCAGCGTGAAAGAACCACATCGGAGGGGGAATGAAGGCCACATCTATTTTTAAGACTCCTTTAGGTTCCTTGACATCCCTTCCACTGTTATCTGATATGCTATTTCTCTGGAAAATAACTTATCAGAGATGTATAAGGGAAGGACATGTGGATCAGTAGTGCTGCCAAAAAGTTTGATGTAGGTGAAATTTTCTTCACCAAACCAACTACCAATTGATGTTAGGTCGACACAGGCTTCCTCGGACAACCTAGGAGTGGGTTTATTGAATATAGCATAATAAACGGGGAGGATGAAACTATGACAGATTCTATAAAGATCATTTCTATAATGGGCTTTCCACAATTCCTTATGATAGATATGAATGGGGTTCAGGTCTTGTGGAGTCCATTTCCAACCTAAAATGGGATATTCAGAATTGAAACAGATAGTGTCCAAGATATAGGCACTTATATAAAACGAGGGTATTACTCGGGTAGTCACAAACCTGTTTTTCTATAATCAAGTATTTGGTTGGCCATTTTATCAAACAAAATGGTCGCCCAATCCATGATATAAGAGTTGACTGCAACCTCCATTAAAGGTACCATCTCTATAGAAAACTTGGCCGAATCATGGACTCCAAAGAGTCTGCATATCATAGCACCAACATAACAGTAAGGAGATGCTAATGAGTCTACGGAGTACATACCCGATGATTCATGCTTATGTTTGTTTGGAAAATGCCTCCACTGTCTAATAGGGTCTGATTCCATGGCATTTTCTTTAGCGAAGGCTTCCAAAAATGCTTTGTTATCTTGCTTCTGTGGTTCAGGCAAATGGTACATTCTTTTGATATCTTCTGCTCTGAACGACCCGAACATTTTTCCATTAGCCGTAAAGAAAGTTCTGTCTATAATGTTGATACTTTCAATAACCCATATGACCAAGTCATTATAGGGTAATACTTTGGCACAGGCTGCTATTATGTGAAAATAGGAGCTGGCCAACTCTTTAAGAGTACTCTCTGACTTGTTAGTGGAATCTGTTGTTCCCACTTCTTCTTCAATCTCTTCTGGATCCTCGGCTTCCAGTAAACTGTATATATTTTCCCATGAAGCCTTGCCTAGACCGAGGTAGGTAGTATTAGCTATCAAGATCTTTTTAACTGGTTCCTCTTTGGCTATGATGGGGGCCTTTGGTTTCTTTTATTTCTTCGTCATTTTCATTGGATTCATCAACTCAGACTTGCTCTGCAAAAGAAATAGAAGAATGTAACAGAGAAAAACTTGTTCAAAGCCAATGCAGAATATAAAATATTAATGGTAATTTAAGCATGATAGGTAATACAAACTCTAATATTACCATGGATGAAATCCTCGAAGGATTCGACCATAACTGCTTTATTAATTATTTCCGTAACCGCCAATCGTGATACTTAAATTCCACAATGATATGTCACATCACTCATATTACTAACAGTTCTTTAAAGTGGATCTCGTGACTTTCCCGATCAGCAATTAGGGAAAATCGCATATCACAGATCAAGGGGCACAAACGTTAAACTTTAGTTGTTTCCATACATAGCTCCGATTGTGATAAAAAGTGAGTTATCATGGGGAGGCGGGGTAATCAATAAATTGTTTGTTTTTTTCATTTATAATTGATTTAAGGTTTAGACCCATAAAAATTTGTTTAGCAACCTTTTATTGAAAAGCACACTTTTCCAAAATGAAATTGCATCAACGGATTCCAAATAGACAGTTATGTGTCTCATGTTTTCAGCGATGGCTGATTGCGATCGGATTATCGCATCGGGGGATTTGAGTGGACTATTGGAATGTTTCTTTGATAACTTGTGATTTGCACTTTCCGATAGCATTATCGCATTGGCAATTGCTGATGAAAGCCTTAAGTCTATCCTTTAAACAAAGAGTGTGACACATTCATTTATATTTTCTTTACGAGAAGGTCTTGTTAAATATCTAAATCAGATTGGACCTTTTCATAAATATTTTCATGTGTTGTGTGGATAAATCAAAGTTTGCGATTGTTATTGAATTATTGATTTTATCTAAGTCCTAAAAAGGGGACCCATTTCTTGTTAAAGTTTTGGATGAAAATTTTGAAATGGGGAGGGTTGTTGTATAGCACAACAGTAATGAAGAAGACAAAGATAATAAAATGAATTTTGTAATACTTGCACCATGGGTTTCATGAGAAAGGAGTTTTTATGATAGGTCAAAGACTTCTTTGTGATGTCTTTAGGAATTTGTCATCTTGTCATAAATGTATAATTTAGAGTCATGTATATGAAGTGTTGTTACACTTGTAAGAGTCCTCCAAAATAGACAAGCACAATCATCCTATGTCGGCTTCAATATATATATGATGAAGACTTCATGTCGGATTAAAATAGAGACACAACCTTTGATAAATACCGACTTTAATAAATAAATAAATAAATATATATATATATATATATATATATATATATATATATATAATATATATATATATATATATATATAGATATATATATATATATATATATAACTCATGTCGGCTCAGAATAAAAGACACATCGGTTCACTGATTCGTGTGGGCTCCAATATAGGCACCAACAACTATATAAAGGCAACTCAAATCACTTCCATAGAACATAGAACTCAAACAACTTCTTTGAGATATTCAAAGGTATGTTGCAGGAAGACTGAGGCTTTGGATAGTACATGTGAAAGGGTCAAAAATTGAAGAAAGGGACAATGAGGAAGTGAAAAGCGAAGATAGTTCAGATGCCAAGATAGGTGCAAATGTCTCTGTCAGTTCGGGTGTCAAGGTAGTGGATCCATTTCAGATGGAGAGACAGATCATGGATCAAATGTCTCTTCTAGTTTAGTGGATCAATTTCAGATGGAAAGACAGCTCGTGGATAGGTGACTTGGTTTAGTGGAAGATGAGTAGTCATAGAGATATTCTCATAGCTAAGGAGAAGTCAAGCTATTAGTGTTACATGGTGCATAATGAGAATGAAAGAACGGGATTGTGTCTAGGTCTAGGAGAGGTAGTTTAGGTCAAGGGTTTTTCATGGTGTTTGTACTCATATTGTGAAGAATCTGTAAGAAGAGGTTTGCGGGTTTTCCCCTCAAGAGGAGGGGTTTTAGCCCTGGATTAGAGCCTAATTATTGTTTCACTATCTTATTAGTTTGATTTCTATTTTGATGTATCGAACATGAAAAATAACAAGGAACAAAGATAATGTTAATAAGTACACAAGTAGTAATCAATGAAAGAGAATTTGAATTAAACATTTCCCTACCTAATTCTTAACAACTAGCAGTGAAGCAATACTTATCTTCTTGTAGTGAGTCCATCGGGGTACTGAATAGGCTTGTTAGCAGTTGAGAAACACCAGAGATGGAACTAAAAATATGATAATATTAAACTCATGGATATATATTATCCTTCCCCTAGATCGAAACAATTGAGATATGGTAAACCTTGTAAATGTGTTTAGTTGAGAAATGGGAGAGGAGAGACTATACTTATAATTAGGATAGATGGGGAAGTTGAGGTGATGCACACGGTGAATTAATACTTCCTGAAAGACTAGACTCTATGTTTAAATATAGACTTAAACAAAGAAGTCAAAGTTCTTCCAGTGTGTTTCAAATTTTTGTCATTGTGAAAAACACCCTCCAAAATTTTACTACACTTGAATTTTGGATCCTCCTTGTGATCTTACAATTTGTTGTTCCAAGTTGATCATAATCACTTTATTGTCGATTGGTGATTTGATAAGTGTTCAGGTATTCTTCTTAGGTTCTAACTATTGAAGTCACTGGCTTACACATGCTTAGCTTTTAGATGCATTTATAAGCACACCCCTTTCCTAGTAGGCCTAACAGTCTATGTCCATCCTTTGAAGACAAGAATTGCGTAGTCTTTGAGGGCAATGCTTGCACAGTATCTAGAAATAGTGATTGTGTGGTATTTAATGGAAGACATTGCACAACTCTTAGACATTGCATAATCCCTTATGGCAGTGCTTATGTAGTTGATAGGGATAGTTATTGTGTAGTCCTTATGGATAGTCAATGTGCAACTCCTGTTGACAATCTATCTCACTCTTAGTTGAAAATGTACCATCATCTCGATGAGTTTCTCAACTGTCGCTTTTGCGTGCTTTTTCTTTCATAAGTTTCACTTTTACTTTCACGATCATCATTTTTTTCTTGCAATCATTTTCGTGATTGTTTTTTTTTATTTCTTTAGCTTTCACATGTGTCACTTTCACTTTCTTTAGCTTTTGCGAGTCATTTTCACTTATTCTTACTATCGCAAGTGTCATTTTTTGTTGTCTTCATTCCTACATGTGTCACACTTTGGCGCACCACTAGAGATAGCTCTAGTGCACTCCTCTACATTAGTTGATCTTATATATCATAAGAATATGTGCTAGACACTCTCCCACAACTTAGCACACTTTTTGGTTGCAATAAACACTTGTATCATAACTTGTATTCTAAGTTCCACAAAGCTACATTTCAAATGCCACACTTAGACATAAGTGTTTCTTTTTTGTTGTTTCAAGGTTTTCATGTTGATTATTGGTATTGTGCATCTCCTGGCTTGTGTTTGATTGTGTACATGTGTGAAATCACTATTTTGGAGATTGTTTGCATGTTTTGTTCTCTATTGTTCCATTGATCCCGCACCTGGTCAATTTTGGAGTTCACCCTTGTCCTCACATATTGCAAAACTCCTGAGCATACTTAATCTCTAGGAAAGTGATGAGTACTTTGCACACTCGTAAGTCTCAGTGATGAAATCCTTACCTCTTGGACCTATACATTGTGCTCATCGTAAAGAAAACCTCCTCCAAATTCACATTGATAAACCTTAGAGTCTAGACCATCAAGTTGGTCACTTAGCCTTGCGATCTGCACTATTCATGATCCCTCTTTCCCTGTATTGCACATCGTGCAGTTGCAATGGATAGTAGTTTATCTTTGTGTCACTATCGTTCCCAACCGTATAGTCCCCTAAGCCTCCTCTTCAACTACTACGCATTGCACAGTTATAGTGCCCTAAATTTCCTCCCTTGACTCCCTAACTTACTCAATTGTACAATCCCTTGTTATTCCTTGCCTCAAATATGCATTACACGGTTCCATTGGAGAGTGGAGCCTCCTCTAGATCACTGATGAATAAAACTATGCAGTACCTTGAGATTTCCTCTCCTTCATTGCACATTGTGCAATTATAATCAGCAAGCCTCCAACCCTTATCAGCTATACCTTCGCATTGTGTAGAAGACCTATCATGTCCTCCCTTTACTGTGTATTGCATAATTCTAGTTAATAGTGAGGCATCCTTGGACCCTTGCAATGAAGAACTGCACAATACTTTGTCTCTCTTTCTCTCTTGGGAAACTTCAACCCCCTAGCATCTAGTCATTGTCTCCAATACTTCACACGCATGCTTGAATCTTCCTCTTTCCCTAGTGAAATGCACATTTCTAGTGCACAGTCTCTCACTTATTACCTCCTATAACTACGCAATTCTCCCAAGGAAGCCTCTCCCTCTCACCCCTTGCACAGGCCCATCACACTCAACATCTTTCATGAGCAAGCAAAGGTCAAATAGGCGATTTTAATATTGATGTTGGCTTGTCATGAGTGGATTTCATTTGCAGGTGTTATCATCTCAACATGGAAGGGTGATTCTCAAGGGAGGTTACCAAGGAGAGTTTACAAGAGCTAACTTGTGAAGAAGAAACAAAATAAGGAACCATCATGGAGGACATGAAGAAATATTCGACCAAGACAAAGATATGACAACTCATGTTGACTTGGAAAGTTCCAACACTTATATTCACCCTTTTGAGGGTGAATATGGAGAACAAGCAAAGATTTATCATGAATAAGTCAAAGACACAATATTAAAGAGAAGAGATTGGCCCTTATATACTATGAATCTTATGTTACCGTTGCCAAGTCATGGCTTCTCAAAGTGTCACCAAAAGATCCATATGAGTTAATTTATTTTTCCACAACATTTATGGAATGTAATTATTATATTTTCAAAAATGAGAAAATGTGTGGAAGCCCAAGGGTTCCTCATGGAATGTGAAAACTCACTAGAAAGTTCTAAGGTCATGTAGAAGCTCAAAGGTCACATAAGAATTCGAAAAGTCATAGTAGGATCTCAAGAGTCATGATGAAGGTCAAGGGTCACATGGGAGGTGAAGAGTCACCTCATTTGTTATAAATACACCCTCATAGCTCAAGCGAAAGGACTTTGTACTTTTCATGTTACCTTCTCTATCTTGGCATAGGAGGGAAGATCTTCCTTTAGAGGAGCAAGTGGTGACTTAATGTTCCACTATTGGGGCTAGTGTGGCATCATTGTAATTGTGTATTTTGGAACTTTCACTTAATATATGAAGCTGTTTGATATGGTGCACTTTCATGCACATGTTGTGAATGATTGTATGACTATTCTTTAATTGTTTGTGGTGTATGTTTATTTTAAAACATACTAATGAAAATGAACTATTTCATTGGCTTTGGTATGCATTTTGTTGAAAGTGTGTTGTTACTTTCTGTTATGATTTTTTTTTATCTTATGAACTACATTTCAGGTTAATCAATGGCTCTTTACATGCTATTGAGTGTCTCTTTTAGGATAGTACTGTTACTTTTCGTCTAGAGGTTCACTCTCTCTTTCCTTGCCATGGAAATACCTTATATACATTGTGATTGTATTCCTCACAGTGGTAACTTAAATGTGTATTTCAAAGATTATATGTATAACCTCTTATGTTGGTAATTGTAGCTAAGGAAGATCCCTGAGCATACTGGTGGTCAGGCCTATTATCCAGATGGGGCTCCTACTCCAAATGGTGTGAGGAATAATTGGGACTTCATACTGGGGAGACCCCCTTTGTTGGTGTATTTCTAGCACTATTAATAATCATGCTGTAGAAATTTTCATTAGGGAATTTTGAGGTCTAAAATGGGCTTCCTAAGGAAATTATAAAATAATAGTGGAAATAATAAAATAATATTAGATTACATCATCATTTTTTAGAGGGAAAAAAAGAAAAAACTATTTTTGCAACTTGTATTTTCAACTTATCTCCCTATGGGTTTACTCACATTTCGAGCGACAACACTCGTTGGATGCATAGTTTAATTCATCATCCAAGGAGTACCCATGTTGCATATTTTTGATGGACCTTGCTACACGAAAAATGAGATATACATGAAAACCATGATTGCAATCACGCTTTTTCAAGTATTTATCCTTTTTAGTGTAGCAAGGTCCATTAGAAGTATGCAACATGGGCACTCCTTGGATGAGGAATTAAATTTTGCATCCAAAAAATACTCTCAATCCAAATTTGAGTAAAACCTTAGGGAGATAAGTTGAAAATACAGTTGAAAAAGTAGTTTTATTATTTTATTATTTTTTAATCTTTTTACTTTTTTACTCCAAAAGTGGTGAATCATCCCTCATGCTTGACATCATTATCTTGAATCCTATTGGTTATTATAAATTTTATTTTGGTCGTACATTTTTCTTAGGAGGCCCATTTTAGACCTCCAAATTCCCCTAGTGATAGAAATTGCAATTTCTCAAGATTTCAATCTGAAAACAAGAGACACAATTCTACTCTACTGATTTGCGGAATGAAAATCACAATTTAGAACAACATGCAACGACATACAATAAGAAAAACCACAAATACACAGTGATTTCTAGGGGGACCCAATTGGGAAAATCCATTCAATCCATTTTGCATTAATCATATGAATATAAAAACTATTACAATTGCTAGCTCCATCCCTCAACTCAACCTGCAAAATAATAATTGTTCTCTCTACTCAATCACAAACTTTGGCCAACACTTAACCAATTCTTTTCTCACCAAGCCTCTTATTTCCTTGGGAAATGTAACCGACAAACTAGGGTAAACATGTGACGAGAGGCTACTATGATATGATTCAACCTCCTTGGTGAACTTAAGGAAATGGAATCGACAGAAACACATCAACCATGCCTTTTACATCAACAAAAACACCCCAAGAGACATCCCAGCCAGTCAGGTATCCTTCCCATGTTAGACTAACCTTTTAGACCTCTTGACCTCTGGACGTTCTCACAGGCCTGCATACTTGCATCCAGGGACTTTTCCTAGTAGACTTGTGCCAGCGTCCACGAAATTTAAGGCAATTTTCTGACCCAGAATTCCAGCCACTACCTAGAACTTGGTGTAACATTTAGAATCCATTCAACACATGATAACAAGACTAATAAACCAAAAATAAACTTCAAGACTAGGCCTAACCATCCCCAACCAGGACTAACATTTTGTCAAACACTTGGCATCAATGCAACCTACAGGTCTAGGATACAAGACAGAGCATGAATCACTGAATTTTTTTTTGAAACATGACAAGAAGGATCACCACCTTTTCCCTTAAACTATTATGACATCAATTAGATCTTTCATCCATCATTTTAGAAATTACAAGTAAATACATGAAATAAACATGACATGAACTAATCAATTAACCATGCTTATAACCAACTTAAAACCATGGAAATAAAAAAGATATAACAACCATTAAATCCACATATAAACAAGTACAAAAGCAAGAGAACTTAGCTTTCATTAATCATAGGAAAATCCGACTAGGTTCGAGACTTCCACATACCACCCGACCGTAGACATGGCTGAACCAAATATTTCTTTCAACTAGTCACCCTCGTGCCATATTCCAAGCATGAATGTGGGATCTCATGGATAAAACAATCCAAAAACAACCAAGGGAATCTAGAGGCTAAACCATATCCACCCTCACCAAACTATGCTCACACCAAAACCTGTGCCCTGATCACAAAATTGAACCAAACTTGGAATGCCATCCAAAATCCATCACTATCCTTGAGGAATATTTCATCACGTTATCTCTCAGGCTTTAACGCAATCCAATCTTGAATCACTAAGCCATGAACCGTGACCAGTCTCTCAAGTGTTACCGCAATCCAAACCTGGATCACTAGGCCCTAAATTGAGACTCCTCCCTTAGGCTTTACCATGTATCCCACCAAAAATGGTCAAGGGATTCCTAGGCCTTTGGGAATGAACCTTAAGACCACCTCCGCCCTAGATTCTAAAATCCATCTGGAAGATCCAAAACTCAAAATCGAGATAAACATTGCAACACACCATGGCATCTAGAAAAGGAAAGGCTAGGCTGAAAACTACTATCATAACCCGGTAAAACCATGTCACCGACAACAAGAGAACCATACACCAACATGAAAATCCATGTATGTCAAAACCAACTAAGAAATCACACATGCAATATGTTACCTGCAATTATTCCTACTGAAGATGCATGATCTTTGTCTTCCTTACTTGATCTTTGCTTTCCTTCCTTTCCCTTTTCTTGTGTTTCCTTCCTTGATCCAAAGCTAGAGTGCTCCAAGAAAAATCTAAGTGACCAAGAGTGATAGAAAGAGAGAATAATGAGAGAGATCCAAAACTTAACTGAAAAAAGGTTACCAATTGACCCTCAAAAGCCTTTTTATTAATGAGGCCTCTGTTTTCTTAATTTTACATTATTTTCATTCATTTTCATCCTCACATGCAACTTGTGGCCTTTCACCTTACTTTTCTCCTATTTTCCTTTATTTTCATAAATAAATGTTCCAAAAATGCATTTTTTCCTTTTAATTCCTTTTCCAATTTCCTTAGCCATAAACACATCCAGTGATGCCCACTAGGATATATTTTCCCAAAATTCAACTTGGAGTATGTGTCCCTTAACCATGGTCTAGTTTTTCCTTTATTAACATTTATTACATGAACTTCTCACCATGGCTGTTATAGAACCGTCCCCCTTAGGGAATACTATCCTCATGTTAAACCACACTAAGATCTCATCAAAATCACTGAAAAAGTAGACATACTGAACATGGAGCTTTATAGCTTATCTTGTTGCAATATTTACAATGAAAGACACGTTCAAAGAAAAACATCATGACAACATGCCAAGATAAAAACCATACCGCTTATTGGAGCTTTATAACTTAGCTCATGGTGGTATTTACCTATACCAAAACATCAACAAAACATATGCCAAATATATACCAAACATCAAACAAAAACGGCTTTGCCTCAACTAGCAAACAATGAAGGATACATAGCCCTCATCTGATCTGCCATCTCCCATGTAGCTTCTTTGGGCCCAAGTTGCTTCCACTACACTTTAACTTTCTCTATGGCTTTGTTCCTGAGCATGAGATGCTTCCACTGTAATATACACTAAGGCTCTGACTAGAACTCTCCTTCTTGCTCTACTTGCAATACAGACCAATCAATAACATGATCAACATCATTTATATACCTCTTAAGCAATGAAATATGGAAAATATCATGGAATTTCACTGTTGGAGGTAGTACAAGTCGATAGGCCACTGGTCTAATCCTCTCAAGGATCTCAAAAGTCCTGCAATACCATGGCGCAAACTTGGAACATGATCCAATCCTCATAGAGATCTTCTTATTCTTGATGCACAAATACACATGCTCCCCAACCTGAAAATCCTTGAATACCTTATGTTGGTTCACATAAATCTTCTATCTATCCTGTGTTGCCTTTAGATTCTTCTTTATAGCTGGCACTTCCTGTTCCATGTTTGCCAATATATCCGGTCCAATAAGTACCATGTTCACTAGATCACTCTAGCTTATAGGAGTATTACAGATATACCCATACAATGCCTCAAAAGAACTTATCCTCAATTACTCCTGATAACAATTGTTGTATGTGAACTCAACCAATGAAAGATACTCCTCCCATCCCCTCCGTTGGTGTATCACATAAATCCTTAGCATATCCTCCAAGATCTTGTTGACCGTTTCTGTTTGTCCATTTGTCTACGGATGATAAGTTGTACTGAAAGCTAACTCTGTACCCAAACCTGCAAATAACTCCTTCGAGAACTTGGAAGTGACCTTTGCATCCCTCTCTCACACAATATTCTTTGGAACACCTGTAATCTCACTATCTTTTTGATGAAAACCTGTGCCACCTCACTAGCTGAATATGTAGTATTCATTGGAATGAAGTGAGCTACTTTGCTCAACCCGTCAACCATGACCATAATAGAATCATGTTGTCTAACTGTCCTCAGAAGATCTGTAATGAAATCCATGTACATGACCTCCCATTTCCATTCTGGAATCATAATAGGTTGTACTAGACCACCTGGATTATTACATTCTGCCTTCACCTGCTCACAATCTAAACATCTAGCCCCAAACTTCGCCACTTCCTTCTTCAGATTCAGCCAGTAGTAGAACTTCTTCACCGCCATCAATGTCTTCAGATATCTTGGGTGACCCAAGTATATTGACGTGAAACTCCCTTAAGATAAGCTTCTTGAGCTCATTGCAATTCGGCACATAGATCTTGTCCCTGAATCTCACCAAACCATCTACCATGAGACAATAGTCTACACCCTAAACCCCTGTACCTGTACCTGCACCTATATATGTGCCTGTGTCTACACCTGTACCTATACCTTTACTCTGTTGTAACCTATGCATGATCTCCATGTACTTGTCATCCTGTTGTCCTTCCTGCAAGATCCTATCATATAAATCTGTCCCATAAGAGCTCATAGATGCTATATTATTTACATGTACCTTCTTGCTACGAGCATCCACAACCCAGTTCTCCTTTCCTTTGATGTATCTGATCTCGAAGTTGAACTCACTAAGGGTGGCCAACCATCTAGATTGCATGGCATTTAGATTCGGCTAGTCAAACAAATACCTCAACCCACTGTGATCGTTCATCAATTATTGGGTGATTTAATTGTGAGTTAAATCCCTGTCATTAATTTTCTACCCGGGGTTCAAGAACTGATGAGGCATACGTGTACTATATGTACTAAGTGATTATTTCTCAGAATAGATTAATCTAATGCAAGAAACTTGAAACCAATTACAAAGAAAATTAAATCAATCCAATCCAATCCAATCCAATCCAAACATAAATAAATTGAATACTCTTAACAAAACAACATAAATAAAAATAACATAAAAGGAATTAAATTAAATTTGCATAAATAAAACACACTTGTTTGAAATGAAACCACACTTTCTTAGAATGAAAATCACACTTGCTTAAAATGAAAATAAATGAAATAACATAATTACACAATGTTACCAATATGTACAACAAATGAAAAAGGTGTTCAAACTGTGGTTGTTGGGGGCCCTCCACTCCTCAACAAGCACACCAAATGATTATCAAAGCTTGGAGATCAAACCAACAACATGTATTCCATAAAATGAAGTTGGATAAAATCTCCAAAGATATTACAATAATTCAACTCTCTTCTTCTCTATCCTCACTTTACAAATTACATTTTTTGGATGGAACTTGGAACTCTTTTGTATGAAGGATGCACTCCTATTTATACAAAAACTTAAGATAATTAATCAATAAATATAGATCCTCAAATCTCTCATAAATCCACATTTATCTCTTGTGGTTACAACCAATCACCTAAAATTATGAGATACAAATCCTCTCAAAATACTCTCCTAGTTTTGATAGGAGACACATATCAAAACATCCATGACTCTTCTCCTTTGAATGTGCTTAGTCAATGATCCAAATATTCTACAATTATTCCACAAATCTTCATGAGTTGGAATTGAAATTCGAATTTGTGGTTGAGTGGCCAAATAAGACCCTTCTAGAATCTTCAAATAGGCCTACAATATCATACAACTCATACCACTTTTAGATATATATGAAAACATGTTAATTTCCTAACATTTAATCATAAATTCTCTTAAAATACTTAAAATAAATGACTTGGAAAATAATAATGATAAACCCATATCATCATGAAAATGGTTATTAATGTAGGGTTATGGAGCTAGAGAATATGGTAAAATGATGGAAATGAGAGTAAAAGAGGATGACATTTTGAAGGCCCAACATTTCCCCCCAACTGAAGATGTTGCATGTCCTCATGCAACTTTACATTGATTCCCTTAATCATAAGTTGATCTTCTTGAAATGTTTTGCTTCTATATGAACTTTGGCTTTGTATTGATTCTCTTTTAACTTTGCATAACCATATCATTTGATAACTTTATTCTTTTTTCAAAGTGTATTTTGAAATACATTTGATTGCAAAATATATTTTTATGGTTGTTTCTTGTGTGAAAACCAAAATTTTATGAGTATTGGTTCTTGTGTAACAATACTTTTCTTATTTTTGTTGCATCAAAATACTTAGAAACATTGAAAAGTCATTTTTAAGGTCCCATAGTGGTTGTAATCCATTTAATGTTCCTATCAATTGATCATTGCAAAACATATAAAATTTTGGAATCAAAATGCAATAATAGCCGATTGGGAAAAATATGCTGGTTAGGATGAAATTAAATGTGACATGTGACATGAAATGATATCCCTTCCCCCCAACTAAAGGTATTTTCAGTTTATGAAAAATGAGAAAGGGAATATAAATGTGGCGAGGGATTTTCCAAAATCACAATTTCAACATTTAAGGAATTACATGATTAAATATCAGAAAACAGCATAACTTCACCTACCTAAAAGGTGGAAAAACTATATATATAGAAGTGTGTGGTTTCTGCTATTAGATCATGGAATGTGAAGTAAAAGAATTTGATCTGTTTTTTCTTTCTCTTGGTTGTATGAATAGAGAATGAATTTGATATGAAATTGGAATCTTTATTGCTACAACTATTAAATTCTGAGTTGAGTCATGCTGCAAGCTGCATTTATGTCAATGAGAGTCAAGATGCCTAAGTACATCTTACTAGGTACAAATATATGTGTCGTAGTCGAGTCACCTAGAAGATCTGATAAACAGGGGACATTGATGTATCCCCATTGTTTATTGGTGAGAGAACTTGCAACCGTTAAGGCATGCAAGACTCAAGGTACTTGAAAGATCTCTAGTCTTGATCCCAGATGATGAGTTGGATTCAATGGGTCAAGACTTGTTAGAAGGGAGGCCTTAATGAATCCTCCATCATCTAACATGAATATAAGATAATAATTTGAAGGACCATAGATGAAAGATTTGCATTATGAAGCAAATTTTATTTGACAGAAAGGAAGAGGAAAATGGGGTGACTCAACTTTGTAAGGGAGTTGAATGACTTTATTTTTGGGTTAAGGGTGAGTGAATATGAGGCATGAAAGTATGAAGATTGCAAAGGGAAAATAGGTTTTAACATCATGGTTTGGCAGTAGGGAGATGGAAATTATGGATCAATTGTAGGCTTAGAATGAGTAGCAATGGTAAAATTGGTATCTGAGAGGCCTTATTTAGTAGCAACGGTGTAATGGATCTAATTTGACATGGAATGAACATGTTCTTTTGAAAGAAACTTGGTCTTTAAAATGCACTCGTGCATATAATGATTTCTTTTATCATCCTGAAACCTGCAAAAACTTAACACTTTTTTGCAATAAAATGTAAGACTATCGAGAGAGAGAAAAATTCAATGCACTTTTACCTATTTGGAAAGTGATAGATTGGACTACCTGTTGATGTTTTGTTGGTAACTTCTTCATTTTTTTAGTGTTTCAAATGTTGATGAAAACTCTCTCATCGTGTATATCTTGTCGATATATTTCCAACAACGTTTGAATAATCAAAAATTGATGTCGTATGAAAAATTTATGACTATTAGACGTTTTTATGAAATAGGGAAAAAAAATTGTGCATGGGTGCCATGTGGCAACATGATGTTGATGTGGATGCTAAATTTGGTAGATGACATGGCATGGATACGTGGCGATATGATTGTTCAAGGTGACATGGTGGACAATGGGGCAACGCCTATGTAGTTTTGACCAATAATACGTTGCCGTGTGAACCTTTCCACATGGTAGCGAAATTGTTGCCTAGTTAAGGATTGTCAAAAGTGTAAAACAATTAACAAATTTTGGGTTTAAATCAATTTGAACTCATGACCTCTCTTTTACAAAATCAAATACTTAACATTAAACCACAATTCAAATTTGCGAAATAAAAGCCATAAAAATGTTAATTAAAGTTAAAAATATTAATCATTCTACAAATTTGACTAACGAGGCAACAATTTAATAAATGTCCAGCAAAACAAAATTCAAGATTTTTAGGAGAAAATCAAGTGTCTAAGTGCACTTGTCAATCAATTTCATACCACCAAAATATTTGATTTTTAGTTGAACTCATCGTCTTGCAAAAAAGAATGGATCTCACAACCAATTTATTCTATAAAATTTGGGAAAACATTGAAGCTACAACTCAGTTTTTTTTTTTTTGAAGGTTGCTGCAAGGTGTGTTATAGCAAAATTCGTGGGTCATTTTGTCACAAACTATTTGTTGGTTTTTCTCAAATTTCATGCTTCTACTATTTTAATGTTTATGCACACCAAAAATCAACACCATCCAATGCACAAATTTCAAGATATAATCGAAATTGTTGTAAACTTCAGAAATGATTTTCTCACAAACTATAAATCAGATTGAGGTTAAATTTTGTAGGAATGTTGCTATGGTCCCAATGTGTCTTCACATCAAAAATAACATCAATCCAATTCACGGATCTCAAGATATAAGTGAAATGGCCGAAGGTGATGATACTTATTTTCTCGAAAACCGTCAAGCAGATTGAGCTGAAACTTATAGGGATTGTTCATCATAATATTATGCACTTCTTTCCCAGAAATTACGAAAACCCAGTTCCTAGTTTGTGAGACATCTTCAATTTAATTTCTGCACTTTGTATTTTTTTTTAATTTGTTTTATCTGAAAAATCTAATTGTTTGTTTTGTTTTTGTATTTATTTATTCAAAAGTAAAAACTTTATTAAAAAAATGAGGAAAATTTAGCTAATTTTGAGATAGATCTAATTGAAATTTGGAGATTAAATTTTGAGTATTTTTAGAATGAATAATGAATTTAGATCTCCTATCCAATTTTTAGATCTATGGGTTTTATTGCAAAATTTCAAACCTAACTTTGTTCAATTTTTCTTTCTGATCTTCCAAGTCACACAAGGCGCAGGAAGAGAGCATACTCAAGAATTTTGTCAACTCTTTTATTCTTTTGAAATTCAAAATAAATTAAAAAAATTTAAAAAAGGATTTGATCTCTAACTTCAAATCTTGGCTCTCAAAACTGTGTTTGTTCTCCTCTCTTTCTAGATTTTCCTGTAAAATCATTAGTAAGTGAGGTGGCTCTTACCGCACCACCAAAAATAAAATTGCAAATAAAATAAAATCTAACTTAACAAAAAAAACTTAAAAACATCACCAAACTTGGTTTTATTAATTAACTTTGTCCTACTCTACTGGAAATAGAAAAAATGGTTCAAGTATATGCATATTTCCAGTGTAACCATGTGCGTAACAAGAGTACAATTATATTCATGCTTAGATTTGAAAAATATGCACTAAAGTACATAAAAGCATGAAAGACCAATTTTTTTGATAATGCAATCAATAAGTAAGGAAGAATGAAAGAGTGATGTGACTTGATCCCTGATAGGTACCATCTTTCAATAAAGCTATGATATTCCTGATTCCTTTCTTGATTTAGACCACATTGAATATCCTCCTTTATTATGCATTCTCCAATCTTAGATTTTAGTGGCTTCTCCCCATCAAAAGTATTCCATGATTCTTTAGCCTCTTCAATAGATTGACAAGATGAATCAAAAAAGACTTGAATATCTTCTTGTGGAGGTGGAGAGATAGACAAATTTTTAAATGTAGTTCAAATATACTCTTCTTGAGAGGCAGATATCCCAACTATTGCTAGGATTCAAGAAATTTCTTGGAAGGACATTCCTCAAATTTTTATTGTCTATGAATTACTCCGACTGGTTGATAATTCCTGTCTTGCACACATATTAGTACAAAGTATTGAAAAATTATTGAATATGCATCATAAATTATTTTAATATGCTTTTAACCATGCATCTAAGAATGAATGCATCTACCATGAGTTGTCTAAACTTTCAAAATAAGCACCTATGTATACCTCCTCGACAACGATGCCAAAATGTTGGGTGATTTAATTATGAGTTAAATTCCTATCATTAATTTTCAATCGGGGTTCGTGAACTGATGAGGTCTACATGTATTATATGTGCTAGGTGATTATTTCTTAAAATAGATTAATCTAATGCAAGAAACTTGAAACTAATTACAAAGAAAATTAAATCAATCCAATCCAATCCAAACATAAATAAATTGAATACTCTTAACAAAACAACATAAATAAAAATAACACAAAAGGAATTAAATTAAATTTGCATAAATAAAACACACTTGCTTGAAATGAAACCACACTTTCTTAGAATGAAAATCACACTTGCTGAATTGAAAATCACACTTGCTTAAAATGAAAATAGATGAAATAACATAATTACACAATGTTACCACTATGTACAACAAATGAAAAATATGTGCAAACTGTGGTTGATGGGGGCCATCCACTCCTCAACAAGCACACCAAACGATTATCAAAGCTTGGAGATCAAACCAACAACATGTATTCCATAAAATGAAGTTGGAGAAAAGCTCCAAAGATATTACAATAATTCAACTCTCTTCTTCTCTATCCTCACTTTATAAATTAGATTTTTTGGATGGAACTTGGAACCCTTTTGTATGAAGGATTCACTCTTATTTATACAAAAACTTAAGATAACTAATAAGTAAATATAGATCCACAAATCTCTCATAAATCCACATTTATCTCTTGTTGTTACAACCAATCACCTAAAAATATGAGATACAAATCCTCTCAAAATTCTCTCCTAGTTTTGATAGGAGACACATATCAAAACATCCATGATTATTCTCCTTTGAATGCGCTTAGTCAATGATCCAAATCTTCTACAATTATTCCACAAATCTTCATGAGTTGGAATTGAAATTCGAATTTGTGGTTGAGTAACCAAATAGGACCCTTCTAGAATCTTCAAATAGGCCTACAATATCTTAAAACTCATACCACTTTTAGATATATATGAAAACATATTAATTTCCCAATACTTAATCATAAATTATCTTAAAATACTTAAAATAAATGACTTGGAAAATAATAATGATAAACCCATATGATCATGAAAATGGTTATTAATATAGGGTTTTAGAGCTACATAATATGGTAAAGAGTTATGGAATATGGTAAAATGGTGGAAACGAGGGTAAAAGAGGATGAAATTTTGAAAGCCCAACATCAATATAAACCTCCTGCCAAGAAGATAGTGCCTCCACATCTTGAATGCATGATAAACCCATATGATCATGAAAATGGTTATTAATGTAGGGTTATGGAGTTACATAATATGGTAAAGAGTTAAGGAATATGGTAAAATGATGGAAATGAAGGTAAAAGAGGATGACATTTTGGAGGCCCAACATCAATACAAACCTCCTTCCAAGAAGAGTGTGCCTCCACATCTTCAATGCATGTATGATCATTGCTAGCTCAAGATCATGCATCGAATAGTTATGATCGTGTTCATTCAATTTTCGTGACTCATAGCACACTACCTGTCATTCTTGCATGAGAAATCCACCAATTCCTCTCTTGCAAGCATCTGTACACACCACAAACTTCTTGTCTAGATCTACAATATTTAGTGTAACTGGTGAATGTGTCAATAACTGCTTGAGATGCTCAAAACTAGTTGCACATTCTTCTGTCCATTCAAACTTCTTACCTTTCCTCTGCAATGATGTGATAGGATATGCAATGCATGAGAAGTTCCTAATGAAGCTCTTGTAGTAACTTGCCAATCCCATGAATGATCTCACTTCATCCACATTCTTAGGAGCTGCCCACTCCATGATGGCCCTTATATTTTCTAGATCTATTTCTATCCCTTCCTTCGAAACGAGATGTCCCAAGTAATGCACCTTTGTCTTAAATAAGTTGCACTTGCTAATATTAGCATACAATTGGTTCTCTCTTAGCAATCTCAACACTGCTGCTAAATTCTCGACGTGTTCTTCATCATTTTTAGAATATACCAATATGTCATCAATGAATACAATAACAAAATTGTCTAGGTAAGGATGCAACACACTATTCATCAAACACATAAATGTACCTGGAGCATTAGTCAAACCGAATGGAACTACAACAAACTCATAATGCCCATACTTGGACCTGAACACAGTCTTAAAGATATAATTTTCCTTGATGCATACCTGATGGTATCCCGATCTCAAGTTGATCTTAAAGAAAACAACTAATCCCTTCAACTAATCAAACAAATCATCGATCCTCAACAATGGGTACCTGTTCTTGATTGTTACCTTGCTCAGATTACTATAATCAATGCACAATTTGAGAGTACCAACTTTTTTCTTTATGAACAACATCGGTGCACCCCAAGGTGATACACTTGGCCTAATGTATCCCTTGTCAAGCATATCCTTTAATTGCAATTTAAACTCTACTAGCTCCAAAGTGCTCATCCTATAAGGTGCTTTCGATGCTGGTGCTACCCCTGGCACCATATAAATACATAAATCCACTTACCTATGAGGAGGTAACTCAGCATCTCAGCTGGAAACACATCCTGATACTGCTGCAATACAGGGTACCTCTTGAATATTTTTGCATCCTCAACATCTTTTCCCTTGTCACTAGATATATGCACTGCAAACATCACACAACCTTTTCTGCTACTACACTTAGCTTGCAAAGCGGTAACCATCTTCACTGATGTAGGCTTATTCTTTCCATGCAAAGTTCTCTTTTCCCCACTATAATCCACACGCTCAATGGCCTTGTTGAAGAAATCCACTTTGCTCCTGTGAAGGTACAACCAATCCATGCCCAAAAGCATATTATACAATCCCAATGGAAGTACATTCAAATGTCTGTTGTAGGCATACCATTTAACTCAAATGCGCAAGCTCTTACCCAATGGTGAACTCTCTTCTTTGTACCTGTAGCCAACTATACCAATCAAGATTCTGCATGCACTTGTTTTCTCAAACCACACTTATCCACTGGGTCATGATTAATATAACTATAGTTAGATCCAGGATCAATCAAAATAGAAAAAACTTGATCACAAAGCTTACCATCCATCTCAATGATAGATGGTCCACCTTCCTGTTGTCCATAACTGCATGGATTTGAGGAATGCTATGACCAACATCACCAACTGTATGTGCCTCCTAAGCACTATAGATTTAGGGTTTACCACCACTCTAACACTATAGAAAATCCCTCTTATGATGATCCTTACTACATATCCAACACTGTAATGGTTCTCTACCACCACCTCTAGTCTATTGTTCTCCATGTCCCCCCTGAGTTGTATTGAACTTCTTGTAAGGGACTAAATTTTCTTTCTCAATTGAATCTTGAGGTATTCCTCACTTTGGTGGTCATTTCCCTTTAGCTTTCTCATTTCCTTTCAAGTCACTCTTAGGCTTAACTTTGTGCTTCGACTGCTCATAACAATGTTTCAAATTTTAGATGGCCTCCTCCAACGATATAGGCTCATCAAACTCAATTTGGTCTTTTCATGCTACTGGAAGTCCACTAAAAAAACTATGAACCTTAGCCTTATCCTCCTTGAGGTAAGGCACATATATCAATAGCTCCAAGAACCTGCTAGTATACTCAACATCTGTCATGGAACCCATCCGCAACTCATAAAACTCCTTAGCTCTGTCATGAAAGTATCTCTCTGAAAAATACTTCTTCTTAAAGATCTTATCAAAATCATGCTAAGTCAAATCATCCTCATGTATACCCTTAACATTTTTCACATCTTCCCACCAAATATATGATTTACCTTTGACACTGAAAGTGGTTATCTTTGCTTTCATATTTTCTGAATACTCATGCAATTTGAAGAACTTCCTCATACCAAGAAACTATGCCTCTGCATCCTATGATTTATTCATCTCTCCATCAAAGGTAGGTGGTTTTTCTTTCTTAAATTCATCCGGAAGGAATCCCTTACCACTCCTCCTATAAGGATGATAACGATGGCGATCATAATGCCTATACGAACTAGAATTAGAATAGTACTTGTGTCCATCACCTCTCTTATCTGGAGTGTCCAACAACCTTCCATCTTTGATCATGTCATCTTTGTCCGACCTATGACCACCATAAGAACTACTACCATAAGCCTCATTAGTTTTGTCCTCCTACTCATGGCTAATCCAAAGTGGTCCCTGTCACTACAATTATGACACTCCGAAGTAGTATTGCATTAACCTCTGCTTGTTTCTCTTGTGCCGGCATGATTTTTTCATTGTCTGCCTTACAAATCCTTATTTATTCCTTCAATCTTCTTAATGTATCTGCCAAATTAGAAGAGTTCCCAAACCCATGATGCTCATATGATTCATAGGGAGAGTCTTTTTAGTCTACCATCTTGCTAGCCATTTTGATCTCTTTCCTGTAAGACATACTATGTCAGCTAAACCAAATCAAAATAAACCAACATACCTTAGCATAGTTTGGGGAGGATATCTCATCTTCAAGATCATCAAATCAGTGTGATACATGTACAACATAATCATAAAAACATATCTACATATGATACATAAGTGTATAACCATGTAACCATCATTCTAGCTAGAGTTTGGTCATCAACGCATGAACATATCAACTATACATACCATGACCTCATGCATGACAACACAACCATATCACTATATACTGATTGTATGCAAACCTAAACAACATGTACCCAATCATACAACCATGAAAACAAACTTCACACAACGACATCCTCATTCCCATGGCAACATCACTACGACCATGACCATTACCATGCATATGCAACAAGTGTTCAAGGATGAATGACACCCATGCAACCAACATGAAAGCATGACAAACACATTCACCCAAGGAGAGTGCAACCATGCTTTGATACCAATTTGTAACCACCCTCCTCCAACATCTACCCAAGTAACCATCTAACTGGGGTAAACATGTGATGAGAGTCTATTGTGATATGATTTAACCCCCTTGGTGACCTTAAGGAAATGGAATCAATGGAAATACATCAACCATACCTTCTACATCAGCAACAACACCCCCATGAAACATCCCAGCCACTCAAACATCCTACCCCTGGGTCTGACTAACCTTTTAGACCTCTTGACCTCTAGATTCTCTCATGCTATGGGCATGCTAGCGTCCAGGGACCTCTAGATGCTCTCACAGAACTGTGTGCCTATGTCTAGGGACTTTAGTAGACCTGTACCAGCGTCCACGTACTTTAAGGCACTTTTCTAGCCCATAATTCCGGCCACTTTCCAGAACTTGTTATAACTTTTAGAATCCATCAAACACATGATGCCAAGACTAATAAACTAAAAATCAACTTCAGGACTAGGCCTGACCATCCCCAAGTGGGACTGACATTCTTTCAAACACATGACATCTATGCAACCTATAGGTCTAGGGTACAAGACAGAGCATGAATGACTGAAAACTATTTTGAAACATGACAAGAAGGATCACCACATTCTCCCTTGAATTTTTATGACATCAATTAGGTCTTGCATCCATCATTTTAATGATTAGAAGTAAATACATGAAATAACCATGACATGAACTAGTCATTTAACCATGCTTATAACCAACATAAAACAATGGAAATAACAGAGATATGAAAACCATTAAATCCACATATAAATAAGTAAAAAATAAATACAACTTAGCTTTCATTAATCATAGGCAAATCTGACTAGGCTTGGGACTTCCACGTACCACCCGACTGTAGACATGGTTGAACCAAATATTTTTTTCAACCAGTCACCCAGATAACATATTCCGAGCATGAATGTGAGATATCATGGATAAACCAATCCAAAAACAACCAAGGGAATCCAGAGGTTAAACTACCTCCACCCTCACCAAATTGTAATCACACCAAAACCGGTGCCCCAATCATGAAACCAAACCGATCTTGGAATTCCATCTGGAATCCATCACTATCCTTGAGGATTTTTCCGTCTCCTTATCTCTTAGGCTTTAACACAATCCAATCCCGGATCACTAGACCCTAAACTGAGACCAGTCTCTCAAGCTTTACCACAATCCAAACCCGGATCACTAGACCCTAAACCGAGACTCTTCCCTTAGGCTTTACCGTGTATCCCACCAAACTATTCAAGGGATTCCTAGGCCTTTGGGAATGAAACTTGAGACCACCTCCGCCCCGGATTCGAAATCCATCCTGCAAATCCAAGGCTCAAAACCAAGATAAACATCCCAACACACCATGGCATCTGTAAAAGGTAAGGCTAGGTTGAAAACCACTTTCATAACCCAACAAAACCATGCCACCAGCAGCAAGAGAACCATACACCAACATGCAAATCCATGCATGTCAAAACCAACTAGGAAATCACACATGCGATTTGTTACCTGCAAGTATTCCTACTGAAGTTGCTTGATCCTGCTCTTCGTTGTGTGATCTTTGCTTTCCTTCCTTTACCTTTGCTTTCTTTTCCTTCCTTGATCCAAATATAGAGTGCTCCAAGAAAACTCTAAGTGAGGAAGAGTGAGAAAGATAGAGAATAATGAGAGAGCTCCAAAATTGAACTAACAAAATGTTACCAACTAATCCTCAGAAGCCTCTTTATTAATGAGGCCTCTATTTTCTTCATTTTCCATTATTTTCCTTCATTTTCCTCCTCACATGCAACTTGTGACCTTTCACCTTACTTTTCTCCTATTTTCTTTTATTTTCAAAAATAAATGTACCAAAAATTCCTTTTAATGCCTTTTCCTTTGCCAGTTTCCTTAGCCATAACACATCCAGTGATGCCCGCTAAAATATGTTTTCCCAACATTCAACTTGGAATACGTGTCCCTTAACCGTGGTCTTATTTTGAATTTATTAAATTTTATTACATGAATTTTTAACCAGGGATGTTATAGGAAAATCCTAAGGAAATTGACCCCTAAAAGATAGGAATTTCCTCCAAATTGATTGCATGCAACACCTATACACTAAAAACTAGTTTACAAGTAATGTTACACTGCCTTACCATCTCCATTTCAGTTGAGGAATTCGAATTCCTTACATTCACTAGTTATTTTATGTTGATTGATCTATTAACTGATAGATCTTTGAGTTAGATTGTTATTCCATTGCATAATTGTCCTTCAACTGAGTCTATCAATAGCTATAGGTCAGTTAACTGAATCCAACTGAAAATAACTAAACTGGATTACTAAAATTTAGCAATCACACATGCATACTTGAACTACAAGCCCTCTAACTTGAATTTACTGAGCTAACTGAGTGATGAGACCCATGTCACACTAGTTCACTACCTCCAAGTTGTCATGCTGATGTAGAAATTAGATTTACTCAATTTGACTAAGGGTAAAGTCAAATTGAGCCTTTCTTTCTACATATTTTTTCAAATCTCCCTCTTATCAAGAAAGGGATTTTCCACCACACCTATCCTGCATCTGTGGAATTCATATTTACCTCTTGACAATGCCTTTATCAATATGTCAACATATTTCTCCTTAATTGCAATGTACTGTAGCAACATAATTATCCTTCGTACATAGTCCCACAAATGATGATACCAGATATCAATGTGCTTGGATCTATCATGAAATACTAGATTGTAAGAGAGCTTAATGCAACTCTGATTATCATAAATTCAGATCCATATCCTAACTAGATAGTCCCACAAGTATTTTCCTCATCCAGATTGCTTCACATGTTGCTTGGCTTGAAGCCATGTATTTAGCCTCTGTTGAATTGAGCGCCACAAATCTTTGCTTCCTACTATACCAGGAAATAACTGCGAACCCAACAGTGAAGATAGTACTTGATGTACTTTTCTTATTGGATGGACTCCCTACCCAATCTGCATCAGTGAAGCCTTGCAACTTCACTCCCTTTGTTCCTCTATACCATAATCCATATTGGGTAGTGCCTTTGAGGTACCGCAACACATGCTTTACTTCCTTCCAATTTAATTTGGTAGGTCTCACCATAGATTGGCTAAGTTGGTTGAATACATATCACATGTCAAGTCGTGTGTTCACAAGATACATCAGTGAACCCATAGGCTACCTGTAAATGGTAACATTGACATCCTCACCTAAAGAAGCATACTCCTTGCTCCAGTTTGTAGCTATAGGTGCATCCATGGCCTTACAATTATCCATGTGAAATCTTTGAAGTATCTCAATAGCATACTTTCCTTGAGATACAAATAATTTACCATCACCCTGCCATACTTCCATCCTGAGGAAGTAATGCATGAGGCCCATATCTTTCATCTCAAATTCCCTTGCAAGATCCTCTTTACAAGAGCGGATCAGAGTTGCTCATCACTTGTCAATATTAAATCATTGAAATATAGAAAAGGAATAATAAACTTACCTTCTGCCACAATGTGATATAGGTTCACATTTGCTTCACTTTTGGTGAAGCTCAATCCAATTAGATAACTATCAATTTAAGTGTACCATGCTCGGGGTGTCTGTTTGAGACCATACAAAGCTCTCCCGAGTCTTCACACAAGTGACTCTGGATCATATGTCTCAAACACTTCCAGCTGCTCTATGTAAATTTCATCCTCAACAACATCGTTGAGAAATGTGGTCTTCACATCCATATGGTGGATTTTCCACCCCATTTGGACAACCAATGCTAAAATGGATTGAAATGAGGAATATATTGCAAATGGTGCAAAAGTTTCCTCATAATCCACTCCCTCTACTTGAGAGAATCCTTTGGCCAAAAATTTGTCCTTGTACTTCTCAATGCTCTCATCAATTGCATGTTTCACTTTGTAGATCCATCTTGAACCAACCACTGATTTCCCTTATAGTCTAAACACCACCTCCCATACATTGTTCTTCATGATGGATTCATATTCTTCCACCATGGAATTAACTCGTTGTCACTACAACAAACACCCTCCAAAAATTGTCCTACACTTGAATTTTGGAGCCTACCATGGATCTTGTGATCAATTATTCCATAGTCGATTCTTGGTCGGTCAATGTTTTATTAAGTCTTTGAGCTCCCTTCTTGAATTGTAAGTGTCAAAGTTACCTGCCAACACATGTTCATTCTGCAACAAGTTCATGATCACATTATTTTATGCAATCTTGTACAAGAATATAATAGTCCAACAAGATTGTGCCTATGTGATGATCAATCCATTTCGACAGACATTGCACACTTTCGTTGATAGTGTCTCAAATTTGGTTTTGATTGTATTTTTGTTTCGGTGAGTTTTCCAAAATGTCGCTGTTGCGCACCTTCACTTTTGTGAGTGTCTCTTTCATGCATGTTTTCTATCATTTCGTTTACTTGATTTCATCTTAATTACTGTCATTTTCATGTTATATTGGGTCTAACATGTTTTCTTTTCACTATCATTTGCATATCGCAAGTGTCCTGTTTTAGCATGTTAACTGTCGCATATTGTACAAAAGCTAGTTATCGTTGTTTCAAGGGGTAATATTTGTGTTAATGAGTTTTCCTTATCATGTAAACATGTATCACACTCATTTCCAAACTTTCAAGCATTGTTGCACAAGTGTCATCATTGTCGTGGCAAAGTGTATCTTTAGTGTCGCACTTGGAGTGAGTTGTCACATTGAGTAAAAAATGTTGTTCATGTGTTATGAGTGTTCCGTGTTTTGCCTTCAAGATAGCTAAGTGTGTAATCATGTTCAAGTCTTTATTTTTTTCAACTTTCTCTCACTTATCCAACACTTAGTCAAAATTGGGAAAACTCCCCGACCGGGCCTTTCAACCTCATCCAAGCCTCCTAGACTGCAAATTTTGTAGTATTAGTCCTCAAGTAGTATCCTTTCCTCTTGGAACTATGCAATGTGTAGTTTATGCCTCCTAGAACTACGAAATCTCAATGGTCAAGCCCAACCCTTGAGCTCTAGAACCATGCAATCCTTGCCTCCATCCAACCTTCTCTATGCACTGCATAGTTTTAAGCATCAAGCCTCAACCTTGAGCTCTTCAATTGTGCAACTACACAATCACTTGGCCTCTCTCCTTCCATAACTATGCATTGGGCAACTTCAAGCCTCAAGCCTCAAGCTTGAGGCCTTGAACCCCTCAACTGTGTAATCTCCCAGCCTATTCTCTTATCTAAACTATGTATTGTGCAACTTCAAGCTCAAGATTGACCTCTTAAGTTCCTCAACTACACAGTCATTCAGCCCAAACCTTCAGAACTACACACTGTGCAGTCTCAAGGCTCAAGCCTCCAACCTGAGTTCTTGAGTCCCTCAACTATGAAATCCTTTGACCTTGGCCATCATGAACTGCACATTACATAATATCAAGCCTCAATCCCAGATCTTTGCCTCTAGAACTATGCAATCCCTGAGTCAAACACTCAACTAATCAATAGTTCTAGTCCTGACAAGTGGTTTCATGAAGCATCTTAGACTAGGGGTTTATGGAACTAATGTTGTATTTTCATGAGTGGATTGAAGTTGTAGGTATCTTATTATGTCATGAAAGGATGATGATGAAGGAGATGGAGAATGAGACTGTTACACTAAAATTTGTCACCATGACTATCTGCAGTTAGTATGGCTCCATCAACAGTCATACTATCCTCCTTGTCAAGCCTTATACCTTTGCTCTCCATGTCAAACTTCAAGAAAGAAAGAAAGTCATCAAAAATCATGTTTATCTCTGGGTATGCCGGTTCTCTCTACCTTGCCTACGTGTACGCATCCCAAGCTCATTGTACCTGCGTACTTGTACGCTCTGTAAGTCAAGGGATGGGTGCGTACTCCTGTAAAGGTCAAAAGGCGCGAGTTTCATCTTAAAAAAGTTACTTGTGGTCATTTCTAGAGCATTCTAGAAGATTGTTTGACGTGTATTGAGCGCCTCCAGATGGTTCATGCATCCCTATGAAAGAGGAACTTATCCCATCAAGAGAGGAGCTACCCCATCCAAAAGAGGGAGTATCCCATTGATGTTGGACCTGAATAACTTCCTCTAGAACACTATAAATACATACATTGGGCCAGAGGAGGGGAGGTTGAAAGCTGAACATTCCAAAGGGTAGATGTTGCTGAAATTAGGACTTCCTTGTAGAATCTTGTGAGGAGAGATTACCATCCTTTCTTGTTTCATTTGGAAGTGGGTGAGCTTGTCAAAGTAAAGGAAAACTCTTGCTGGACCCTAGGAGGAACTTGCAC